>APFE030642841.1:0-96553 GCA_000404065.3 Pinus taeda
ATAAATAAAAAATTTCAATATGTAGGGTTAATTTTTTTTAACATCCATTCAAAAATATATTAATAAAATAAAATCATTTTACTGAATACAATGTAGTTTATAAATAAAATATCTCACTAAAAATTGTGGTTTTCACCTCAAAAGTTCATGGACTTAATCCTCAACATTTATGATACAATAGAGAGTTAAATGTATTTATGTTCATTTTTTATATATATGCCACATGTCAACTTGATATTGAGCATTAAATAAACTTACGTTTATTTTTTATATATGTGCCACATGTCAATTTGATACTGAGCATGAAAATAATTATTTATTCTCCCTTCACACTAAGTAGTAGAGCCATTAAATATTTGACCCATAAATTTTTTTTAGTTTTCAATTACTATTAATTGATATTAAAAATAATTTATTTATATTCTAGATTTATTTTTTTACCATGGAAATTGACTCCACTTATTATAGAGATTTTAAATTTCAAATAAAAACTCTTGTTCCTTAGCACATGTTCATATCACATTTTTTTAATAAATCAATTTAATTAAAGACAAAAAAGACTTTAACTACTTTAAAAATAAATTTCACTTTTTGATGTGGGACAAAACAATTAATATTATTTTAAAATATTCCATAAAGATCAAATACTATGATTCCAATAATTAAAATTAAAATAATAAATCCATATTTCAAATAAACATAATTAATATAAATATTTTTAATTTAAAATATATATATATATATAATATTATATTATAAAAATTTTTTCAAAAAAATATTTATATTTTATATCATATATTTTTTAACTAATTTTAACATCACATCTTCTTCTCCATACCATTGAATTGTAAAAACCACATTTCAAAAATCATTATTTTATTGTATCATATAATTTTCTAAAAGATATAGTTACTGGAATGACATGGTTGTCTTTTCTAAAAGATTCCGTGGTTGTCTTTTCTAAAAGATATGGTGTATTAGAATGACATGACTCTATTAGAATGATATTATCGTCCCATATTTGTAATATATTTTTAACGGTTCCATTCAGTCCCATATTAGATTTCTTAAATTGTGATGATATAATTTTAAGTAGATTTGATATTTATTTATTTAAATTGTGTTTTCAAATATATAAATAAACTTAATATGGAGAAACTTTAAATTATATATTTAAAAATAAATAAAAAAAATAACAATTAAATAATTTTTAAATAGAATTTTATTGTGTTCACATTTGTAAAATAAAAAATTATATTATAATTAAAATAATCTACAGTCATATAAGAGGACAATAAAAAAAAAAATAGTTAAAGAAATTACAAATAGTTATGGAAAATAATAGAAATTATGGTAAAATAATTATAAAATTTGGTAGATTTTTTTGAAAATTTGGGTTATAACTGTTAAACTTTAGAATTTTGGGTGTGTGAACCACACTGGTTGATTCGAAAAGCGTCGACAAATTATTATTTATGTGATTTCGCCGAAAATTCTCTAAACAATTTTGGGTGTTCTAAAAATTTTTGATGACGCTAAATCTATTTTTATAATAAAAAAACAATTCAAATACTCTAAACATTCTGATTTTTAAATTTTTTTTACTAAATTCCAACCAAAAAATACCATTCAAACTAATTTGTAGCCTCTACAGACAACTAATTTGTTTATTTTTTTTACGTTTCAAAGCAAAAATAATTAAATAACCCAAAACCACATATATAGGATTTACTCTTTATATGGAAAGATTCTGTGAGCTGTTAGACTAATCAGACGAGAAATTCATGAAATCCGAAATGCGTTTCAACATGAGGGGCGCATTCTCAGAATTGGGGTTGATGAGATGGAACACGTGGCCTTCGCCTTCCGTCATCACCAAATCGGCATCTTTGCCTGCCTTCTTTAAAGCTTCATAGTACGAAACAGCGCGATCTGTCAGCAGATCCTTCTCTGCCACGAATACAACCATTCGTTCGTACACCAGAGTCGACAGATCAGGAGAACGGGGTCCCATTGGGTTGGAAAAGGGGTGGTCCATATCGGCTCCTGCAGGGAGGACGATGCTCCATAGTGCATACGATAACTTTTTGAAACCCTCCGCCACCGCCCCCGTGCCTCCGATTCGTTCTTCTGCGTCAAAGAAGGGGTGAACCAGAATGGCCCCTTGGAAACGCAGGCCATCCCAATTCCTTCCACTCGCAAGGATTCCCAACTGATGCACGATGTTGCCTCCGGCACTGTCACCTGCCACGAACACCTTCCTAAAATCTGCGTGCGAAGCGAGCCACGGTTCCACAGACACCCCATCCAGCGCCACCGCTTGACGGTCAAGCCATTCAAGAACACTGAAACAATCGTCATAAGCTGCAGGGAGGCGATGCTCAGGAGCTCTACGGTACTCCACCGATATACAAATCACCTTGGCTTCTGTAGCCACTTTATTAAGATAACTGTGATACACAGGTGAAGCAGCGGATTCGACGCAGAAACCCCCTCCGTGAACATAAACAAGCAGTGGCAATTTTTCTTTTCCATCAGTCACATGGAGACGAGGGAGGTAGAGACGGACGAAGACGCCTGTTTCAGCATCGATGACCACGTCTTTGGATGCCACTCCATGCAAATCATCAGATTCGAGCTCTGGTGAAGGGGGAACTGTACCCCGATCGAGTAAGCGTTCAACCGCTCCGTCTTCATAGATTCTCAAAAAGCCAGGAATCTCAACAACGATAGATAAGCGCGATGGCGACTCCATAGGTGTTGGGCCGTGGCCGAAGGGCAAAAAAAAGTACGCGAGGTCAAAAAATTCCCGCAGACACGCAGGTCCAATTTCGAAAGCCCGGGCACATTGTATTTAAAACTGCGGATACCATCCATGGTTGAGAAGAGTTGCGGAATTGAAATGCCAAGTGGGCCCACAGACGTTGGGCATAAAGCACAGGCATCGCCGGACTGCGACGCTCCTCCACTGATTCATGCACCAATAAAGTATCGACAACGACAGTTCAGTAATTGTCTAATCCACGTATGCGCTGACGTTGCGGTCGAAGGAGGTGGCTTTTTGCCTTTGTCAGATTGCTATGTCCTGTGGTTTCGTGTTGTTTAAATTATATTCTTAAATGTAAAATTGAATTCAATGTACATATAAATATATTTGATGTATATATATATGATACATCAAATGACTTCCTAACTCTTACTCATCTTATGCATATAAATACATGATACACTGGATACACATGTATCATACACTAAATTGTGATGTTCTTGTTGATATTTGTTTTAATATTATTATTATTATTTTTTTTGCTCGAATGAGCCCTAAGAAATTGTATAATGTTCATATACATCTTTACTTTTTTATGTGTAATTAAAATAAACAATGAATCAACATCAAATTACTTCCTAATTCCATTTATTTTGCTCCCATAAATATATGGCACACTAAATTGTGACTTTCTTGTTCATATTTGTTTTAATATTATTATATTTCCTTTATTAGTTGAAGGGTAAATTATAGTAATCCATTTTATTATTGATTTATATTAATTATTTTTAACTAATTATTGCATTTATTATATTATTTATAGATAGCCAAATATGTTATTATTTTTTAGAATAAACTAAATTTTTATTTATTTATTATATTGCTGAGAATAGGTTAAAGTGTTCTTAAAGCAATTACAAGTAAGACTCTAAATTTTTTTAAGTTTTGGTTAGAGTTTTTAATTATATGTATAGAGGTAGAATTAACTAATTTAAAGTTAAAATAACTCATGTTTTATAGAGTGGAAGATTAATTATTGAAAAAAAACAAAAGAACCAAAAAATATTAAAGCATTTGTTGTATTTAACATAGTTTTAATATAATCAAATAAATTAGTAAGCATATTTATTAATTATTAATTAAACTTAATATATAATTAGCATTATTATATTAATTTGAATATATAAATTAATAATTAAATAATTTAATAATATTTATAAATCAATGTTATATATAAATCAAGCTAGACTCTATTTTTTTTGAAGTTTTGCTAATTTTCTGATATATACTGTATAAAGATGAAATAACTAATTTTTAAGCCCAAAAAATTTATTTTATAAGTTGAAGATTAATTATTAGAAAAAAAACACAAGAAACCAAAAAAATATTAAAAGCATTTGGTTTATTTAATATAGTTAGACATACATAACATATATTTATAATAAATCATAATAAATTAATAGGTATATATTAATTATTAATATATATCTTTAATATATAACTAGTGTTATTATATGTCTTTAATTTATAGTATTAATTAACTAATATTAAGATATAAAAAATCACTACATTAATTTTAATATCATTAATTATTTAATTTATAAATCAATATGTCTATAAAAGCATACATACTCTACCTTTATCTAATTTTGACCCTATGACCTTTTAGGAGGAAACACATGCTCTTAACCATTAGGTCCACTCAAGTTGTATATTAATTATTATTGAGCCTAAAACACTCTCTATAGCTTAGTATGGGAGATGTCGTGTTGTAACATTACATTTAAAAGAAATAAAATAAAAATCGCTTTAAACAATTAAAAAAATAATAATTACCAAAAACTTTTCAACTTCTGCCATTACATTTAAAAATAATAAAATAACACTTACATTAAAAAAAATGATAACCAATTTTTTTTTTCAAATTTGACAATAAATAAAATGTTTTCATTTCCACTTTAAATTTACATCTACTTTATATAGAGAGAAAGTTACTCGCAGTAAAAACATTCTAATTCATTCTATAATTGCTTTGTTTTTTTAATTATTGTACATCAAGGGGAGATGTTGTCCCCTAACATTACATTTAAAAATAACTAGCAATTGCACCAGATGTTGCAAAGAAAACACTGTAAGGCATAATTTCTAGAAGAACAATGACATATAAAAGATCAATGAAAATAAAATTTAGTAAACAAAATGTCATTCAAAGCTAGAAGATAAAGAGAAATAAATTACTAGGTTCTTCCTATTCCAAATGAATCAATTTTTTATTATTTTTTAGTTTTACAGGATTAACCATAGTCACATGAATTTGTAGTTGGAATTTTTAACTCTCAGGCCTTTGTCACTATGTTTACAGTTTACTATTGAGTATAACCAATCTATTTCAGCATGGATTGAACTTAGCAAAAATAAATATAACCAGAATTTCATGTGTAGGCAGTATCAACAGAGGCTCGTGCAATGTATAAGACATGATTGGCAGGATTGACATATTGGAGCCATAATGTGAATACATTTCATGATCCTAGATGGCGATGAGGTCAAGGATTAACCATAGTCACATGAATTTGTAGTTGGAATTTTTAACTCTCAGGAATTCATTACTCTGTTTACAGTTTACTACTTAGTATAACCAATCGATTTCAGAATGGATTGAACTTAGTAAAAATAAATATAACCAAAATTTCATGTCTAGGCGGTATCAATAGATGCTAGTGTAATGTATAAGACAATATTGGCAGGATTGACATATTGGAGCCTTAATGTGAATACATTTTGTGATCCTAGATGGGGATGAGGTCAAGGGACACCAAGAGAGGATCCTTTACTTGTTATTCAATATGTCGCCAACTATGTGAGCAGATTACAGTTAACAGATAGCCTAGATCCTAACAAATTAAAGGTTGTTGCATGCTGCAAACATTACACTGCATATGATTTAGATAATTGGAATGGTGTTGATCGCTTCTAATTTGATGCCCAGGTATATTAGTTGATTATATAAACCATGTTAGGATACTAATTCAAAATTCATATATCCATATGTTATATAATTTATGCTCGCAGGGCCGATTTTGATCTCAAATATGGAATGAAAAAATTAGGTTACACAACAGGATGTAGAGAACACTTATAACCCATCGTTTAAGAACTGTGTGATTGATGGCCAGGGTACAAGTGTCATGTGTTCTTACAATAAAATTAATGGAATTCCATCTTGTGCATACCCAAAGCTTCTCAATGGAGTTATTAGAGGAGAATGGGGATTGAATAGGTAATTTATAGGCTTGCGAATGCTAATTTTTACACCATAATAGTTGCTTAGTGGTGTCTAATTTCTACTATAAATAGTGTAGGGTTTTGATTAGTTGTTAAATTAGTTGATTTTTTGTTAAATTTTATTATGTAGTTACATAGTATCAGACTGCGATTTAACAAAAGTTATGTACAACACCCTGTCGAGTCATGAAAAGGGTCTCTTTCACCTCTAATTACCTCACATTAATTTGTCAATCCAGGAACGTTTTGTTATTTCAAAGAGTGTCTCAGTCTGAGGCTCACATTTTCCATAGTAATGCTAGTAGTATTGGGCTCAAAGATACAAGAATGAATGGACACTTGGTTATAGCAAACTATTTTTAAAGGCTAAATCACACATTCAAAAAACTGAGCATTTTATCAGTCAAGGGTTCAGTAACAGTAACTCATCCCTTTGTAAACTAATGGGATCAAAGAAAATCAGGGAATAAGTCCTCGATCTGGGAGCCAAACAATAGGTGTCACTGCCCACTACAGTCTTGGATCATTCTTCACACCAAAGCAATAATAACGCAAATAACAGGAAATGGAACATCAAATAAGAAATGGAACAGCAACTAGGAAACTGTAACGACAATTAAGTTTAGTAAGCAACAACACCTTAGTCTGCAACAATCGTGTCCTACATAAATCAAATGGCAACCCTCTATCTTTAAAGATGAATCGAACAACACACAGAAATAGAACAACATTGACTAATGATAGAATATGGGACAACCCTAGAAAGTCAAACAGTTTCTTAACACATGACACACCTCAATAGTAATCTGATCTTGGTAATCCAATAGTTAGTTTTAGTTATAAACAATACGATTGTATTTTAGAATGGAACAACAACGTTCATAGATTCAACAATCGCAAGGAAATATAATCTCTAAGATGAATTCAGTAATACCAATTGTCAAGTGTTACAACACACACATTCTATAATTGAACAACAACGGTATCCTAAAAAGGCCAGTTGTATCAGTGCTTAAAGAAACATCAATGCGTTGCAGAGTTATGGTGTCTCTGTCCTAGGAAATGATATCACTTAACAAATCAAATGTAACAGAGCTGTGAAATAAAATAACATAAAAATCAGATTACCGAATAAAGCTGATGAGCAAACCACGCATAAACTAAAAGTAATAGTATAGGAGAAAGTGTTCCTCTAGGGCTGGGCCCTTAGCCTCCAGGGGCACATCGCTTGAGGTTATTCCAGGATCGAAGATGAAATAGCAACCAAGTTTATATCAATGCAGAAGACAGAATTACAGGGCATCACTTCTCAACGAGAGTCGATCATCAAAGTCTCAACTTTAAGAGAAATTACATAAAACATAACAGACTCCCCTGGGCTAATAGTGCTTCCCCTTTTTATAATGGTGAAGGCAGAGATGTCTAGGTGAAAAAATAGTTAAACCAATGATCCCTCATGATCAAAGGATCTTGAGGGATTCGCCGAACCGTTGGCTCTCAGTTATCTCTTTACTTTCTTGCATTGAGCTGATATCTCCATTTCCTTTCCTTGGCTGATACGCTTTAATTTGGTTTGCCTTGTTTGCATGTGGTTCCCCATCAAAGGGACAACAGTTAACCTGGCCTTGTCCTTTCCTTTGGAACAATAATCTTTCATTTTTCCTTATTCCTGCATAAGAAAATGACAATTGTCAGTGTTTTCGTTTTGCTCATTAATCTTACAGATTTTGTCACAATTCCTTATTATCTACCTAGTTCATGATGCAAAAGGTTTGTAAGTTTTAATGAAAAGATGCTGAAATAATCACAAAAAACATACCTTCTTTAGTACTCCACACACCCCCCCTGCTTACCCTTTTTCATGCCCTCATGAAAACATTGTAGTTGACATGTAAGGCAGTGAGAGAGTAGGCTGGAGATAGGATCTCATGTGGAGGTCTACAACCATGATGCATAACTAGGTGTTCAAAAAAATGGCCTATCTGACCCTCAGGCATCTCGTACAGGGCTTGGTATCCAGGTGCAGGGTGCCAAATAATTGGACTCCAGAACCTATATCCTAACCAGGATGGCCCTGCCCTGAAAATGATTTCGGCATAGAGGTGCAAGCGGTTGGCGGCTAACTTAAAATTTTCATAATTAAATGGTTCCTTGAGTTGGATATTCGGATTAGAGATCTGATATCAAAATTTAGCCACATCAATGGCAAGGTCTTTAATGGTAAAAAAGTATTCTATTCCGTGTCGATTGATTGCTGCATGAATGGGTCCTAATGCTTCAATTATGCCTGGAGTCCCCATGAGGTTCCTATGTTCCCTCCACAACTGCACTGGATTCCTAGGCTCAACTCTTACCCACAAGTCTAATCCATTTTCTTATCTTTGGAAAGCATTATAGGATGTAAGACATTTAATTTGATTAACCCCAAATGAAATAAATGCCTGCAATTGGATATCCCCAACAAAAGAGTCGAGGTTCTGTTCAGTCTCCTGGTCTAACACAAGGTTATGCAGATAGAATTCACACAGTAATCTTTGAACCTTTACCCCGTAGTGCCTATAACAGTTTATAAAACCATCGATGGTATTAATTTGTATAGGGGCGCCTGCTTTAACAACCTTTATTTTCAATTGCAAATATTGTTCCATTAAAAACAAGGCATAATTCTTAGCAGGGGCTCTACATGCTAGGACGTCATTGTACAAAGAGCATAAGGTATCCATCTGCTTGATAACTATATCTAACCTACAAGTTACCTTCACGAGGATTTCTTCCTTCTTTCGCCACCCTTCAAATGCCCGACTTTCAGATAAATTGACGTTCCTTAGTTGTTGTTGTAGTTCTTCATACCTTTCTCGAGGAACCATTTGTTTTATGAGTTTTTCTGGTGCTTGTTGAGCTTGCGTCAAACCCTCTCGTAGGGTTACCATCCTCAGATCACTATCCCACATTATGGTGGTGAGCGGGAGGTTCACCTGAATGTTCTTATTACACTTTTTCGTGGCTCATATTCCTTCAGGGGATTGTGCCTCTGTTTGTACTTCTTTGTCATAGGGCAATACATTATCTGTTTGTGCTTCAACATGGGTAACAGTCAAATGCTTTTCCTTTTGATTTTGAACAGCAGACTACTCCTCAACAAGGTTTGGAACAACATACCTCTTTTCGACATGGTTTTGAACAACAGGATGGACTCAGGTCCTCTGAACCTTTTTCTTGAGAGGTTTTGTTGTAATGGTTGCATGTCTCCCCCCCAAAGTCCTTTTTACCCTTTTTCTTGTTTTCAAAATCCTGATCTGTTGTCGAAGTTGAACTATTACATTCAGTAGTCTTTGGTGTTCTTTTCGTAATCTCTTAATTTCCTCAATTTCCTTAGAAGGAGCAACAAATTGTTTACTGCGTCCTGGACTGTTATCTCGATCAATTCCCTGGTTTTCTCCTTGGGGTGCTTCTTCATTGCTCTACTCGGGTTGCTCAGGGATAAGTACCCTAGCTGGTTCTATTATTTATTGGGTGACTTCTTTTTCCACCACCCCTTCTTCCAGAATTTCTTCTGGTGTAGTCTGGAAAGGAACTGATTGTTCCTGTTCTGTATCACTTCTTTCTCCTGTCATACTTTCATCATGAACACGCTGACTCTAATTTTCTACTTCCTCATCATGTAATTCTTCGGGTGCATTTTTATCCTGAGCAGAGTGTTATTTTGGTTCTTCTTCGACATGGAGGTCTGGTGGGCTGAGAGGTTAGCCATATTTGCTCGTATTCGGCAAAATTTTGGCCAATTCATCTTCTCTTAATGGATTCTGCAATGTGTTTCCTTCATGATATTCTGTTTCCTCCTCTTGCTCGCGTTGCTCAGTTTCTTCCTCCATTTTTCCTTCCTCATTTCCTTGCATTCCTTTGTCATTTTCTGCTCCTTCTAATTGTGGGGGTTGCTCCTCCCCTGAATCGTCTATCTCTACTGGTTGGCTGGTATCTCATTGGGAATTTTCCAGCCTCCCTTTAATCCGTGCTAATCAGACTAATTTCCTTCATTTTTCTGGACGCTCTGGTGTATTGGTGGCATGTTTACATTTCGAGGATGGTGTGGTCAATCCCCAGTATATTATGGCAATTAGCTCTTCCCAGCTGCTATGTTGTTGGGTAAGGCTATGGCTAAATATTAATCGTATCAACGCATGGTGACAGACGACTAATTCTACATGTAGTGCCTTTTTCATACTTCGTGCGACATCATGAAGTAAAAAATTTAAGAATGAAGGTAAATTTACAGAGCATTTATGCTTTAATACAACTAAAAGTTTAAGGTGTCGTGGTCTTACCATGTCTTTCCTGCCTTCACAGGTGATGTAGCTCTGAATAATCTTTGCCAATTCTGCCCATGGCTCTCCTAATGCTACAGGTAGAACCCCTTTTCCTCTGATTGTGAGGTTCTGGCCTTCATCCTGGAAGGTTTTTATGATTTTCTTCAATCTCTCCTTCTTTAACGTCCATATAGGTCCGGCGGGTGGTAGTCCCCAGACTTCTGCAATTATGTCATCGGTGACTACTATATGTCTCCCCCTTACTATGGAGTGATGTTCTTGCAAATTCTGCAAGAATTCCATTGCTACCATCTCATTGGATTCCTACAACCGATTGAGATAAGTTAACCAACCTACTCTTGCCAGAATTTCCAGTGCAACAGCAGAGACTGTCAATTCCTTTGGTTCTCTCTGAACTGATCTTCCTCCCATGTTTTTGATTTCCCTGTAAAACCTCAGAATTCACAATGGAACAACAAGCTGTTCACGTTGTTAAAACACAGAGAAATTAACAGATGTAGGACTCGCTCAAAATCTAAAGGGCTTTACTAATGCTGCAAAGCATACTATGGAAATGGCTTAGGAACAACAAGCCATGCAAAAAAAAAATAGTATACCGTTGAGCTGTGCTATTCCCAAGTATGCAATTTCTCGAATAGTGATCTGACATGTAAACCAGAAAATAATGAGGTTAACCTCCCCCCCGCAATTTGATAGGCCATCCTCGGCCATCAAATATAGGAGTGGCGTACCGATCTACCCTAGATCAAAGTCATAAAGGAACAACATATGACAACATGCCATGTTTACAAAAATAGCAGGTTACCAAAATCGAGGTGCATACTCGAATCGCTTAACAAGTAAGACATTGTTGTGATATGATGCGAGGCTAGGAGGATAGGACAACTATCGTGCACACAGAGTCTCATGTGGTCATTGTCAACTTTTCTGTCATGATTGGTGATAATAGATTACATGTGTTTGCATGGTTCTGGAAATAAGATACATACTTCTTATGTGAGTTATTACGAAGGTGTAAGAAACATAAGGATGTTAATAATTACCTATTGGTGCAAGTAGTGTGACTTCAATACCATTGACAAAGCTCTACTTCCGACAGGTGTCCATAACCTTAGTAGAGTTGTTTGTTTCACCCATGGAACCACGATCCTTTGTGTATGCTTAGGAAATGTTATGCGATGTCAAAATGTAGGCCATTATGCTGGCTTGGTGACCAGTTAATCATAATGCCATTCACGAGGAAGGAGTGAAAGGCTCTTTATTTTGATGTACCTTTTGGACCATATCCCTGGTGTGGTAGCCATAGTGGGAATGCCACTTCACTTTCTTCCCCATGATCATGGTAGGTTGGCTCTTAACGAGACCCCCTATCCTGCATTTGACAACTTATATAAACAATCCATTAAAACATCATTTTTTGCTTCGTTTTTTCTTTCTCTTTGATAAAGTACTTACCCATTTATACACAAAGGGTGGCTCAACACTCCTTAAGAGTAGGAATGGTGGAAGAAGTCTTAACATATAAATAGAAACATATAAACACTTTGTTCTTATTCCTAAATAATAATCAAAGAAATTTGTGAAAATTTAAAAGGAACCAGCATGATAAAGATAACCAATCAGATTAGAATTAGTGGAATATGAAAGCAAAGATAATGGGTAAGTGTGTCCTTCCCTCTGTCCTCTTACCAATTCAGAGCAATTTCCTATAAAAAATAATGATTTCATAATTGACTGATTTTAGTATGTTGTGATTTTGTATCCATTGCATAAGTGCATAGCTGTGTTTCAAGTGACTTGAAATAGCAGGAACAATAGGCATCCTTAAATTAGAACAGCAAAGAAAGCAAAGAGGAATACGAGGATGTTGTTATTGCAAAAAGGAAGAGAAAAAGAATACAATTAGTGTTCCTTTTGAAAAAGGAACAATAGAAAAATGCAAGTGTCGTTCCTTTGGAAAAGGAACGACAAGAACCGAAAGTATTGTTCCTTTGAAAAAGGAACAACAAAAATAAAAAATGTTGTTCCTTTGAAAAAGGAATAGCAGAAAACACTAATGTCGTTCCTTTGGAAAAGGAACACCAAAAACCTGAAAGTGTTGTTCCCTTTGGAAGAGGAACAACAGAAACCAAGCAAACACACCAATGTCGTTCCTTTGGAAAGGGAACAACAAAAATCGCCAATGCCACTCCTTTGGAAAAGGAAAAAAAAAAAAAAAAAAAAAAAAATTCCTTTGGAAGAAGAATAGCAGAAAATCAAAAAAATGTCGCTCCTTTGAAAAAGGAACAACAAACAACCAAAATGCCATTCCTTTAAATAAGGAACAACAAAAAAGGAAAAGTGTCATTCCTTTGAAAAAGGAATAGCAGAAATGCAAGGTAAAAAGAAAAACAAAATGAATGACTAATTCAAAAGATGTTGTTCCTTTAGAAAAAGGAACAACAAAGAAAAAATGTTGTCCTTTAGGAAAAGGAACAGCAAAAATAACAAAACTACTGCTGCTTCGAAAAGCAGTAGCAAAGTGCTAAAAAATATGTACAAGAATGATTTAACAAAACAAAGAGATTATGTACAAAGTGAAAAAAAATATGAATCACTTAATGAATCACAAGTGAGGAAGATTTCTCTCCCTCCCCCAAAATTTCCATATCATAGTCTTCGCGTAGTTGCTGGCAGAATGATTCCCGAGTAAGTGGTTGCGATAAAGTCGAACTCGGTGACCGTTTGCCTTAAAGGCATATCCAGAACCGTCAATAGTGATTAGAGTAAGAGTACCGTTATCATGTACCTTCTGGATTTCGTATGGCCTAAGCCAACAATTTTGAAGTTTCCTAAGAAAGTCCTGAAACCTGGAATCGTACAAAAGTGCACAGTCTCCTTCATGGAAGACTTTATTTTTTATGAGAGCATCATGCAATTTAGCTCACTGCTGTTGAATCAGTGCAATATTTTGAAGTGCAGAGATCTTGATTTCATCCAGCTCATTGATCTGCTATAATCAATTAATCTGTGCCTCGGTTAGATCTAAGCCAACTTCATGTGTTGTTCGCAATGTTTGGATTTTGAATTCTATGGGGAAGATGGGTTGTTTTCCAAATACTAATTGATAAGGTGAGTAGCCGGTGGTACTTCTCCATGTTGTTCTATAAGCCCACAATGCTTCTGGTAGTCTGGCAACCCAATCATGTCTATGTGACACAATTGTTTTTGTTAGGATTGCTTCTATTATTTTATTGCTGCTTTCTACCTGACCATTTTCCTGTGGGTGGTATGGAGTAGTGATTTTATGCTGGATATGATAGTTTTTGAGTGTTGCAGCTATTTTGTTCCGAGTAAATAGTGGTCCACCATCCGTTATTATATCTCTTGGAAGGCCGTAGCACACAAATATATGGAACAGGAACTGTATGACAAAATCCTCTGTAGCTCTTGGCAATGACTCTGCTTCAACCCATTTGGTGACATATTCTATTGCCACCAAAATACATGTTTTCTGCTTCGAGGATGGGTTAATTGGTCCAACGAAATCAAGGGCCCATCATTCGAGTGGTTCAATGACTAGCTATGGGTTTAGGGGAATTTCATCAGACTGACCAGGGCATCCTGCTCTCTGGCAATTGTCATAGGCTTCAAAAAAAAAATTTGCATCTTTAAAAATTGTGGGCCAATAATACCCTATTTACAACACCTTATATCCAGTTCTGCGATCGACGAAATTTTCGCCACATGGTCTGTCATGGCAGGCTTTTAAAATGTCAAAGGTTTCATCCTCTCGAATGCATCTCTTGATATGCATATCTACCCTTGTGTGAAACAGGTAGCCCCCAATCCAAGAAAACCGAGCACTCCGCTGAACAATCTGTTTCCGCTCATTGGGGGTTAGATGTTTCGGTAATTTACCTACTGCTAGGTAATTGGAAACATCAACATACCAGGGTGTTTTAACAGCAACAGCAAACAAATTTTCATCTGGAAATTGGTCTTCAACAGTTGCTGCATCGATTGGCTTTGGCATTCGTGAAAGAAAATCGGCTACATGATTTTCTTTTGTAGGTCGATCATTGATTATAACGTCAAATTCCTGCAATAAAATCATCCATCTAGTTATTCTGCTATTTGTGATAGGCTTGTTTGCTAAATATTTTATGGCATAATGATCTATATACAAGATAACATGATATACAGTAATGTAATGCCTGAACTTATTGACAACATGTATTATATCTCGAAATTATTTTTCAGTAACAGTATAATTCAATTCAGCAGGGGATAAATTTTTGCTAATATAATAAATTGCATATGGTTTTTTATCCTCTTCCTGCCCAAGGACTGCTCCAATGGCTGTACCTGAGGCATCTGATGATATCTAGAGTAGCAAAACCCAATTTGGTCCTCGAAGGAGTGAGGCTATGGACACAAGCTTCTTTAGATCCTGGAAAGCAGATTCACATTTTTCTATCCAAAGAAAGTCAACATTCCTTGTTAGTGCATACAGAGGTGCAGCAATATGTGAAAAATATTCTATAAACCTCCTATAATAACAAAAAAATTCAAGAAAACTGCGTACCTCCATTTGAGTGGTAGGAGTAGGAATAAGCAAAATTATTTGGATTTTGGCTGGGTCTACTTGAATGCTAGATGCTGAAATATAGTGTCCTAGAATAAGTCCTTCAGTCATCATCATATAACATTTTTCGTGGCTTAAACAAAGTCTGGTAGCATTGCAGCGTTGTAGGACTTTTTCCAGTGTGTGCAGTGCTAGATCAAAATCATCTCAGTATGGTGTAAAGTCATCCATATATACTTCAAGTCCTTCATTTATTAAGTCTGCAAAAATGCTGAGGATAGACCTTTGGAATGTGGCCAGAGCATTGCATAAGCCCAAAGGTAGAGCTCTATAGGAAAATGTTCCCCAAGGACAAGTAAAAGTGGTTTTGTCTTGGTCTTCAGGGGCAATCTGGATCTGATTATATCCACTGAAGCCATTTAGGAAGGAAAATAATTTCTTTCCTACCAAAGTGTCTAATACTTGATCGATGAATGGGAGAGGGAAGTGGTCTTTTTGTGTTGCTTTATTTAGCTCTCTATAGTCCACACAAATTCTCCATTTCCCATTCTTTTTTGGTACCACCACAAGTGGAGAGACCCATTTACTATCGAAGATAGGGTAAATAAAATTGACATCTAAAAGTTTTTGTAGTTCATCTTTTACCACTTCTTCTAAATGGGGATTAAGTCTCCTTTGAGGATGGTGAACAAGTCTCGCCTCTTTTTCTATGTAAACGTGGTGTGTTCATAATTGGGGATCAATTCCTTTCATATCAGGGTAGTCCCATGCAAATGCTTCTTTATATCTCCTGAATAATTGGATGAGCTTCGTTTCTTGTTCAGAGGTGAGGTTGGCATTAAGGTTTAAGGTTTTTTCGCGGTTCAATTTCTACAATTTTACTATTTGCAACAGAGGTAACATGTATTGTTTGATCATGTGTATCTTTAAGAGCATCTTCTTCTAATTCGTTATCGAATGCTACCTCTATCATGTGACATTGTGTGTGTGATCTGAGTTTAGTTTGACTAATAAAATTATTAATGGCATCATCTTTTATTTGGTCCTTGAAATCAAGTGCCTCTTGTATAGTTAATGGAGATCTAATGTTGTTAGTAAGGTATGACACAGGGTGCCTATTAGTTTTCATTATTGTGATACTTGGCTGCGCTAGAGCATATAAAGCTAAGTTCTTGATATTTTCTCCTCTGGTTATGGTCATCTTGCCTTGTCAGCAACCAATATAAGCATCGGTAGTTGCAAGCCAAGGTCTACCTAAAATCAATGGATGTCCATCAAGTTGGTTTTTGGGATTTATTATCAGAAAATCGGTCAGATACTCCCAGGAGTCAATAGATACCATAATATCATGTAGTGTGCCTTCTGACCTAACCACAGATCGGTCAGCCAGTTCTAGTCAGGTAGAGGTGGGTTCTACAGATGTAGTGCCTAGCTTTTGGCAAGTAGTAGTTGTTAAGATGTTAATTGCAGCTCCTAGATTAACTAAGGCATTGGAGAAGGTTTGACCATGAATTTGTATGGTTACTATTGGACTTCCTGGGTCTTCGTATTTAATGGGTATTTCTTTTCCTAATAATAATTCAAATAAAGTGCCAACTACTTGGACTCTTGGATTGTTTGCTACATTCCTCCTTGGTTTCTTTACAGATCATTCTTTAATAGTCTTTTCATATATCGGGATGTCTTGAATGGCTTGGAGGAATGGAATTTTTATGTACAATTTTTTTTATTCTCCCAAAATGTCAAAATCAGGATACTGTGTAGGTCGAGGTATGATTAATCATTTTGGGAACGGGGGAGAGGATGTGGTTTCTTGATTATAAATTTCTTGTTTATTCACATCCTCTTCTTGTGACGATTGTTCTCTAGATAACCGATTTTCAACATGAACTATCTTGTCTCGTTCGGTTTCAATAATACGCCCAGATCTTAGTTGAAGATCATTACACTCCCTCAGATCGGTTCCTATTTCTGGTGTTTCTACTATTTGGACAAATTGGACCGGTCTGTTATTTGGATTGGGGTTGGGTTGGGCTGGGAGTTGCGGTCTCAGGTTAGGCTGGGATTTTGTTGTAAGGCTGGTAGCGTAGGGTGAGGGAGCGAAATGGTTCCTACTGACTAATGCCTCCGTCTTTGCCAGTTTGTCTGTCCGCCTTGATTTTGTGAAGTAGGAGGGGTCCATTGTACTGGGTATACGTTACTTTGCCAATATGGTGGGGCATAAGGAAAATTCGGCCAATCGGATTGGCTTGCTTGATTTGGCTACGACATTGATGAAGGAAATTACTGTGGTGACCAATTCGGGAAGGGGGGTTGAGGTTGATTTTGCCACATACTATATTGTTGAGCATTATACTATGGAGACTGAAAAGAAGAAGTCGGGTCTGAAAACATACCGGACTCTCATGGCTGCCACTGACGACACTGATTGAGCAGATACACCAATTCTGGCTCCTCTTCTGCTTCCTTGTATACTACTTTTAATCTGGGAAGTGAGGGACAAATTTCTGTAAGGTGGTCTTTTGTGCAGATGGCACATGTTTGGACTATATCTAGTGGACACTCCTTATGGCTATGTTTCTTTCTGCATTGGGGACAGAAGATTGCCAAATTCTGTTTTGCCTCCACTTGCTTTTGTTTGGCATACATAATATCAAGTTGTGTCATTAGCATCCCTATTATATCAGTTTTAAAATTTTCCAATAAATTTCCAATTTCTGCACGTGTTACTCCTTTTGTCGAAATTCTATTATCTCTTACAAACCGATCATGTTCTGCTGGTTTTAGTCTTGTCCTGCCTCTTGAGCTCCTGATACATAAATCAATAATGTCAGCAAAATTTTCCTGATAAATATCTCCTTTTCCCATAATGTTTAATGTTTCAATCTATTGTTCTTTCATTCCCCTAATTAATGTTGTTTTTAACGCGTTATCAGGTAAAGGTAGTGATGCATAGGGAGACCTTTGAAGATTATTTTGAAAGAATTCCACATACTCCTCTAATGTTTCATTTGGTCTAGCTACCATCTGGAATATTTCGTCTTTTAGTTCCCTAGACCTGCAATAGTCCTGATAGTTTTTTAGAAAATATTCTTTCATTTGATCCCAGTTATTTATAACACCACCACCTAGTCCCATGAACCATCTCAAAGCAACCCCTTTTAATGTAGAGGGGAATAATTTCAGTTTCTGGGGGTTGATGGTGTAGTCATAACCCCTGCACAGAACATTGAACTCAAATAGGAATGCATCCGAATCCTTTGATGTAAGACCGTGGAATGTAGGGATATGTTGAAGAGGAATTGCTTTCATAGGCACATTTGTTGTAGTATCTACGATGGGGTACTACAATGTAGAGGTTTGGGTGTTTGGCTGGTTTTGAGCCATTTGGTCAAATATATGCCAATAACTTTTTGGGATATCTAGGAGGGTATTCCTAGGTTTAGAGGGAATGGCTTTAACATAAATGGTTTTAATAATGCTACCTTTATCTGGGATAATGAGAGTGCCTAATGTTTGAGTAGATTGAGTTTCTTCAAAAATGATTTTTTTAGCACTTCCCTTATCTGGGCTGCTCAATGGCTGAATTGTCCCAAGAGGAGACCTTGGTTCCTCAGTTTCTCCTGTCTCTCTTCTTCCTCAAAGATTGCTGAAATTCCCTTCTTGCAATAGTTCTGGACTAGAATTTTCAATTTCTTGAAAATTCTGCTCTTCAGTTTGACTATATACCTCAACAAAGGTTACAGATGGTGATCCTGTGGCCTGAAGGGAACTAGTAGGTTGTCTGGAAATAACTTTTCTGGGTCCTACTGAAGGCTAAGATTATGCTTTCTTAAATATTTCATCTATAAAGGTTGATCGGCCAAGGGTCATCGCCCCCTTAGCTTTTTTGGGCTTGGGTAGAGGTTTGTAATTCTTTTCTGGCTTTTTCTGCTTAGTCATGCACACACAAATCAACTGCTAGGTTCTACCCAAACAAAACCGACAAATCTGAAGGAAAGAGGGTAGAGGAGCAGGCCTGTTACATGCTCCACACGCAGGTTCTTACCTTCCGTTTTTAAAACTCAATTCTTCCCTAGTAGGATCTTACACTACTCTAAAAAGAGACAAATGGCTACACACTTTCCACGGCAACGACGCCAAAATGTCGAGTCGTAAAAAGGGTCTCTTTCACCTCTAATTACCTCACATTAATTTGTCAATCCAGGAACATTTTTTTATTTCAAAGATTGTCCCAGTCTGAGGCTCACACTTGCCAGAGTAATGCTAGTAGTATAGGGCTCAAAGATACAAGAATGAATGGACACTTGGTTATAACAAACTATTTTTAAAGGCTAAATCACACATTTAGAAAAATCAGCATTTTATCAGTCAAGGGTTCAGTAACAGTAACTCATCCCTTTGTAAATTGATGGGACCAAAGGAAATCAGGGAACAAGTCCTCGATCTAGGAGCCAGACAATAGATGCCACTGCCCACTACAGTCTCGGATTGTTCTTCACACCAAAGCAATAATAACGCAAATAACAGGAAATAGAACATCAAATAAGAAATGGAACAACAACTAGGAAACTGTAACAACAATTAAGTTTAATAAGCAACAACACCTTAGTCTGCAACAATCATGTCCTACAGAAATCAAATGGCAATCCTCTATCTTTAAGGATGAATCAAACAACACATAGAAATAGAACATCATTGACTAATTATAGAATATGGGATAGTGCTAGGAATTCAAACAGTAACTTAACACATGGCACACCTCAATAGTAATCTGATCTTGGTAATGCAATCGTTAGTCTTAGTTATAAACAATACAACTGTATTTTAGAATGGAACAACAACGTTCATAGATTCAATAATCGCAAGGAAATATAATCTCTAAGATGAATTCAGTAATACGAATGGTCAAGTGTTACAACACAAACATTCTATAATTGAACAGTAACGGTATCCTGAAAAAGCCAGTTATATCAGTGCTTAAAGAAACAACAATGTGTTGCAGAGTTATGGTGTCTCTGTCTCAGGAAATGATATCACTTAAAAAATTAAACGTAACAGAGCTATGAAGTAAAATAACAGAACATATTAGATTACCGAATAAAGCTGATGAGCAAACCACGCATAAACCAAAAGCAATAGTACAGGAGCAAGTGTTCGTCCAGGGCCAGGCCCTTAGCCTCCAGGGGCACATCGCTTGATGTTATTCTAGGATCAGAGATGAAATAGTAACCAAGTTTGTATTAATGCATAAGACAGAATTATAGGGGATCACTTCTCAACGAGATTGGATGATCAAAGTCTCAAATTTAAGAGAAATTACATAAAACATAACAGACTCCCTGGGCTAACAGTGCTGCCCCTTTTTATAATGGTGAAGGTGGAGATGTCTAGGTGCAAAAATAGTTAAAGCAACGATCCCTCAAGATCAAAGGATCTTGAGGGATTCACCAAACTGTTGGCTCTCAGTTATCTCTTTACTTTCTTGCACTGAGTCGATATCTCCATTACCTTTCCTTGGATGATATGCTTTAATTTAGTTTGCCTTGTTTGCATGTGGTTCCCCGTCAAAGGGACAGTGGTTAACCTGGCCTTGTCCTTTCCTTTGGAATGACAATCTTTTGTTTTTCATTCTTCCTGCATAAGAAAATGACAATTGCCAGCGTTTTCGTTTTTCACATTAATCTTACAGATTTTGTCACAGTTCCTTATTAACTACCTAGTTCATGATGCAAAAGGTTTGTAAGTTTTAATGAAAAGGTGCTCAAATAATCACCAAAAAATACCTCCTTTAGTACTCCATGCACCCAACAGTGGACTTCGACTCCTGAGAGAGTAGTGGAAGATATCATGGAGTCTAGTCAGTAGTATATGCAAATAGTAGAATGCTCTGCTAAGTTATTGATTTGTAAAGAATAAGTGGTTGGGAACTAATTAACTATTCAAGTATTGCTTGTGTCTAGTTGACAAGATTGGATGTCAACTATGTAAATTTCCTTGCGGATTATGGAGAAGTGGCAGTGAAGGTTGGGAAGTTGAAGGAAGCCTTTATAAACAAAACTCTACTCAACTCTTTCATTGTTCAAATTTTCCTGGTTTATTTGATGGCAATCGAGCAATGCCTCCCTATGGTAAACTTAGACCTTGGGATGTTTGTAGTGAAAAACATCAACATTTGGCCTTGAAGACTGCAAGATAACGGATAGTTCTATTAAAAACAATAATGGACCATTACCATTATTCCCAACCCAAAAAAGATCATTGGCTTTCGTTGGACCTAATGCAGATGTCACCAATATTATGATTGGAAACTATGCAGGCAGTCCCAACACTTAATTGAAACTTTCTCAGTACCCAAGCTATTCCATCAAATAAGATTTTATTTTTCAGTTGGCTAAGCTTAGTGATACAACTTAATTATGTTTATTGGTCACCCATATTCTCATTCTGGGTTGTCTTGGGAGGTAGGGAACTTACTAATTTTCATCATGACAACTCAACTCATTATGATTTTGCTCATAATTTCTGGGTAACCTGGGGCCCTCCCCAAATTACCTCCTAAAAGGTACCTATTTCTTCATGGTTGTAGCTCACATGCCAATTTTCAACATTGCAGTTCATCTAATTTTCAACACTACAATTCATGAATAACCTAATTATAAGTTTTCTCATCCCAATATTAGTAACTCAAGGCACTCTCCAACTCAGCTTCTCAAATGTCTATAGCTATACCATGCAGATACATAACACCTCTTCAAGGTTTAGGTAAATACACAACAAATATACATAAGCTTGGCTGTGAAAATGTAGCTTGCCAAATCAATTATATACTAATAAGTGAGGCTTCTAAGGCAACACCTCAAGCAGGTGCCACAACGATAATCATAGTAGCAAACCAAATAGTAGAAGCAAAGGGACTTAGAGTGATCCTGTTATTTCATGGACAACAAGAATAATTGGTATTAGACACAATAGATGCAATAAGAGGAATAATGATACTAGTAGTAATGTTATGGGGACCAATGGAAATTTCATTTGTGAGAGATAATCCGAAGATATGCAACATTATGTTGGTGGGATATCTGGAACAGGCTGGAGGAGGTGCATTGGCTAACGTAATTTTTGGTCACCACAATCCAGGTATATTGACATGCCTATATTGACCTTTCTATAGTAGCATAGATTCATCTTAACCTCAAATCCATAAATTCATCTTATACTCAAATATATTGAGTTCCAAGAAGTGTCGAATTCGTAAAGATGTCAATTTCAATGTTTTTAGAACCAATTCTGTGAAAATCTTATAATCATTGTCATAACTGCTAGCATGATGAAATGGTCAAATTCCTTCTTGAATTTTACATAGGTGGGAGATTTCCTGTAACATTGTATCCTGAAGAATTTGCAATAAAAGTAACCATGACAAACATGGACATCTGTCATGATCCTGCAACTGGTTACCCAGGCTGAACTTACAAATTTTACATAGGTAAATTAGTGTACCCATTCGGCTATGGACCGAGTTAATCAACTTTCTCTCATTCTCTCATCCACACTAGGAAAAACTTTAAGAATGGAAATTTATCTTAAAATTTAGAAACTTTAGAGAATACTATTAGCCCTTATATGTAAATTATTAAATATTTGGTGATATCTTTGAGAAATTATTCAAATTTCTAATGATTTTATATATAGAATCTATATAAATTTGATGATATTTAAGGTAAAATGATTTTATACTATAAAATTTGGGTGAATTACTATTAGAAAAAATGCAAATTTGCGAATCTTTTTTTTTTGGAAAAAACATGGAAATTTAGCCCACCTACCAATATTAGCCCTTAAAAGTTTCCTTGGTCCATGCACCAAAGTTGGTTTCATTCGCCCTTCATGAAAACCTACTTAAACCATACCATGGAATGAACAATTCCTACGCTTCGGTCAAAGTGGAGAACACCAAGTGCTAGTGACTGCTCTTTGATCTTCATGTGGATGTGCGTAACATAGGTTGTAGAGATTGAGATTGTATTGTGCTCCTATTTTCGAATCCTCTTGCTATTCATGGAACTCCACAAAAGTGCTTTATGGGCTTCAAAATAGTTCATGTTGGTGTAGGAGGCACAAAAAGAGTGTATTTCAACATTGATGTGAGAAAAGATCTGAGTATTGTGGATCAGAGCAGTGTGAAGCAATTGCTTTTGGGTTCTCACCTTGTTCATGTTGGTGATACCAAGCATGCCGTTCATGTTGAAATTGAATGAATATATATTTCAAAAAGAGTAATATCCTAAGTTTATTATTTGAGATCAAAGATCAAAGTGAAGTTATTGAGCAATAACTCCTAAAAAATTGGTGTGGTTGTTGTGTTGTAGTTTAATAGTTTGGAAGCTTGTGCAGGGTTGGGCTAGTGGAAGTTAGTGGCACTTCTTTGTTGTCTCTACTTGGAAGTATGCAAGGAGTTTTGACACCACTATAATTGAAAATAATTTGGTAGTGTTGGATGTAAGTGGAAATATGTAGGAGTTTTACTTCCACTCTAATTGGAAAATGGTTTGGTGGTTCTTTTAAACAAAAAGAAAGTACCATTAGTATTGGTTTATTATTGAAAAACCAATGTTCCTGATATTTTTGATATAATGCATCTTTATGAATTCATTTAAGAACAAATTTTTGATGAAATATGTTTTCCCTTAATGTAATGCAACATGTTTGTTTTTTTCTTTCATCAATAAATGAAAACAAAATGTCTGATTTCACCACCATTTCATGATGGGAAATCCCCTTTCTCTGATGCTTTTCAATTATTTTTGAAGTAATATTAGCTGAAATCAAATTGTTGTACTCAGTAATACCTTTATCTCTTGAGTTTTATAATATTGGATCCATCCTTTTTCTATGATGTTTTTCAATCATTTTTTAAGACAACAGTGAATGAAATCCTTGATTAGTGTAGCTTTTAACAATACCTTTAATGTTGGAGTTTTATAATATTGATTTGATCTATGTTTAATAAAGGGGAATTGTCTTCTAATTTTTAAAAGAGAGGACTTCTAGGCCTCGAAATCTACAAGATGAGGAGCAAGGTACATGGGATAGTTGAAGGGAATTGACAACATCCAATGGGTAGTATGTTGCACATACTTGCTGAAAAGAATAAATGATGAAGAGACAAAAATTGCACCCATTTTCTTCATCCCCTGCATCCACATCATGGCTTTCATTGTGACAATAAGATGTACAAGATTCAAGGTGCCAGAAGAAGGGTATGGTTGTGATGTTACCCTTTGATTCAAGCAAAATTGGTTCAATTTCTTCTCTTTCATTTCCTTCATGTTAGTAGTTGTTTGTAAGTATGCAAAAGAAAGGGTTGCATCATGTGATGTATTCTCTTGTTCGCATGCAAAAAGGAAGGCACCAATTCCTATCATGGAGAGGCAACTCATGTTGGTTGAGAGTAAATTCAAGGATAGAAGGTGCAATGGAACTTCAAATTTCACACACAAGATAGAAAAAAGACTCAAAATTGTAGTATGATAATTATAACATGAACAAAAGCAATGAACACAATAAAAATAACCAGTAAAATTGATATAGATTGATTACCCTCTTTCCCAAGTTTGAATGTAAGAGTTCCAAATATATACCCAGCCTTCATGGGCATTATGGTGAACTCTGGATTGAATGAGGTGTAGATACAAATCTTACGGGATCAAATTCTATTTGCAATGATAAATTTCAATGGTTGGGACAAATTGTATTTACAAAGGAAAACCTAGGCAATATTTCTGGTGTGTATTTTAAGATCCTAAGATCCAACACCTGTGGACATACTTTTTAAAATCTAAAAACTAATTTTTATTTCCACAGACATGAATATGCCTTGTTACGAAAAGTAAATATTTATCTTAAACATTTTTGACATCCCTCAAAACCATCCAAATGCAATTTAGAACAATTTTGAGTCTCACAAATTTCGTAACCCTGAACAACAGGTATATGCCTCTTGGTATTGAACCTTGCTTTAATCAACCTGTTTGCAAATTTTGGTTGTGTCCTTGTGGAAATGAAGTATTGTCCCACTGGCACACTTTAAAACACCCAATCCAAAAATTATTGATTTCTTTGTTTTAATCCAATTATGCACCATGTGTGAATCCACTTGGAATTCATGAATACTTAGTAGTTATCATGAATACACAAAAGTTATAAGTTAAAAAGCAAATATATTGGCACATACGCACTAAAACTTGAATAATTTTACTATTTTGACAACATAATATATAAATGTACATTCAAAATAGAGGTTCATTTCATAGAATTATATTCCCTTCATTCCAAGTTTTAGAATTACAACACATTTCCCACCCATTCAATTCAACCATGTCCGCTTATATCTCCTATAGAGAAATGTTTAGTTCAATCACTCCTGCACATTTGTATGCTTCCCAGACTTCCATCCGATACATAGGCAAACAAAATTATATTTGTTTTATTTAACTATCATGCCAACGTTTTCCATAATGATGACTTCTTAAACTGTTCCACTACTACAATGCTAAATATTGTGAACCCTGGAAAAAATTATAGGTTTAACTCTTTATAGCAGAAAATTACTTGGAATAATTTTCAAGCTGAAGTATGAGATTTCAAAACAAACTTACCATGAATAAAAGGTCAAAAATTCCATATAGGAAAAATACAAGAAAAATGGTGGATGTGAGATGTGGAAAGACAATAATATGACTGCAAATTATCCTAATTAATAAGATACTTACAATCAATGGCCATCCCTTTAAAGGCAATGCATTTTTCCCTTGATTGACACATAAAAATTGCAAAAGTGTGGAGTATTAAATAGTATCTTTAAATAAAAATATATCAATTTATACTTCACTAATATCAACATTATAAATTTCACATATAACTAGTCCCTAATTGGAGACAAATTACCAAACATGGGCTCAACAAACTTGATTTTGAAATGTCAGTCCCAGGGAATCCAAACGATGAAGGGTAAGATGCAGTTGATCTTTGATCCATGACTCCACTCATGTCACTCTTGTTATCCTGTAGCATCACATACCTTGTTGAGACACATTGATCAATTGCAACATCACATAGAGTTGTCAATTAAGAACTTGTACCTAATGCAAAGTAGTAGAAATGTTTCCAGTTATATTGTGTTAAACTTTCATGTATGTAAAATATGGGATCATGAGAGAATGACTAATTTTAGGCAATCATATTATAGTAGCCAGTTGAATAATGTTGTTTGACATAACCTTTTCCACAAAAAATAGATTCCCATATATGTATGCCTACTTCCTGACCAACCATTTGTGACCCTTTTCCAAGGAAGGGGAGTGAAAAAGAGAATGATGCACTCAACAAAAAATCATTCCCAAAAGGTTCTGGCATTGTATTTTTAGAAGTGATTTTTCATACAACCCCACATTCAAAGCAAGATTAAGTATATCTATTTTATGTATTTCTCTTATATGATCACTTTTCATATTATAAGGAAATAAATCGTTTTCACTTCATAGATTATATGAAACCATAAAAAATATTTGGCTAAAAAGTATCAGTTACCTGTGTTCATTCTTGAAAGAAAGATAGATGATTTCTATACATCTTCATGTTAAATAAAAAATTAGTTTCTCTATAGTCCATTTCTCATTTTCTTGCCACATTTCCAAGTGTTTTTTTCTTAAGTGTTTGGTACACTATGAGATGGCTTCATATGTTTATTCACTCATATTCTCCTGTATTGTACAACTAGAAAATGTCGCACATTGGACATAAGGCTAGAAGCACCATGTCATTGACCCTTTTAATAAGAGACCTTGTAGACTTGTGGTAAAGCTTTCAAAATTATAAATTTTGAAGAATGATTCATTTTTCAACAGTAAATTGAATTAAAATTGGACTCCATATCCTACTTCCACTCATATTTGAGTTCTTGATCGGTTAAATTTTATTTGATCCTGCACTGTCTCTCTCGCCACCAATGAGCTATACAACCCTTCCTCACTTTGGCTTAGGTATTTCATCACCGTTTTCTTGCCATCTTATCTCTATACCTCTAGAAGAGGTAATGGGTTTCCAATTTGATATTTGTGTGACCGGAAAATGAGAATATTAGCTTCTGTTATATAATTTGTCTATAAAAACAAATTTTTTTGGCTTAAGCAATATGAATACCATTCTATAATTGTGACTTGAATGGATTAATTGTCCAGGTTTACTTCGATGATTTCATAGTTAATTTTTATCACACCAAAGATATTAACTCACAGATGTTAAGTGTCACAAGTATAAATTTTCTGTTTTTGAGTGTGAAGTATAGAATTTCTTTAAATTTTGATGCATTAATAAATTTAAAAATATTAAACTCTACCCTTCAAAGTCAAATGAATCTATGTACATTTCTCAGAAGGGTACACCTTGAAGTGAGATTTCACAAAATGTTTGAATACAATTTTATAAAAATATATGGACAATTGTTCTAATATCTAGATACCAATATGAGCCATTAATACAAATCATCAATGTACAAGTTGCATAGCAGGGAAAGGGGGTTAGCATATATGTTGTGTGTGATAGAGGTTACAATGATTAAGGCTTGAGAATTTTGACAAACAAATCTGCAACATCCTTTACATTAGACCATCCATGCACTTTAGTGTTGACAATATCACAGTTCTTGTGAAAAAATTCCACAAGGGGTATCTACCAAAACATTAATCAACACCACACCTTCATGAGAATTTGTCCATCCTTAAGATCATGGAAAGAAACATGGGGAAACAAGAATTTGGTTTAATGGTCTCACTTACTTTTTTTTGGGTAAAATATGATCTCCATCCCTCAACTTCAAAGAAAGGTAGGAATCTCTACTTCTATCTCCCAAATAAATAAATTGTGTTTTATCAACTTATTCCCCTTCTAAGGACTTTTGCATCATCTCATATATTAGTTTTCCCTACAACATATAACATTATCACCATGCAATATTTCTAAAACAATTATTTGTACCCAGAGAAGAAAAGTGAGATGAATGATCCATCAACTCTTTGGGTGTTTGTGTGTATTCTTTGGTTGCATTGTCCATTGAGTACAAAGCATAGAGGCATAAATCAATCTAATCCCTCATCCAAATTATTTGTCTCAGATTCATACAAATAATCCTAAAGAATAAATATCATAACTTTGCATGTGCATATCATACCTTTACATCATAAGTTATAGATCCAAATATACATATGAAAACATCTGTTGTTAATCTAGAGCACTAATCATATAAGACCCCACTTTAGATGGTTGTTTTCTAATGTGTAACAATAGAGAAGAATGAATATCTTTCAAATATTAGGAGGGAATAGGTTGTAGCCATGAGGAGGGTCTTCAACAAACATATGAAAACGTTGAATGCTCAATCTCCCCTTATCATCAACAAATGTTGAATTTGTCTTAATCTCAGCGAAGTATTGGAGTAAGTATTGGGCTTGAAGAATAGTATTTATGAAGACCATATTAGAATCCCTCATGATTTGAGGATAATATCTGCAACATCACAACAACCAAAGAATGTCTGATTACAGTAAAATAAGAATTCTTCAATGAAATCTTATAAACTAAAAAGAAGGAGAGAGAAACATGATATCACCACAAACCCCATGGATAAGCCTAGCTTTGATTTCTCTTATTGTTTATGGGTACAGAGGAATCATCTTCGAACTCTATTCAATGTCTCTTATCATCTTTCCCTGGTCGTGCAAGTCCCCCATTATTATAAGCTTCACCTACAAACCAACATATTAATCGGAGAAAAACTCAAGAATTCTTCTATATGCTAATGGAGGGAACTTTTTGTAAGCCTGACTACTTGAGGATTCTAATGAGTACCTATTGGTATGAATGTAAGAAAACACATAACAAAATTGGCCACAAGTTGCAGTAATACATGAACCAATAAAAACTAAATCTTACATTGCACAAAGATAAACATACAAATAGTAATTAGTTACCATGAGAGTATCCCATGAAAAAGTGGTGAGTAGAGTCTGGAAGAGTGGTGTGGCTTTGAGTTCTTCAACTACCCATGGATCGTTGTCACAGTCTATTCAAATCCAAAATTTCATATGTGGGCCATTTTTCCAAAATCAAAATACGCAATCACAACAACTAACATAACCCTAACTAACCAAAATTCGCATGAGGCAATTGATAATGTTTCAATCTAAGTATAGGGGTTTAAGCAGTGCATTATATTAGATATTATTTTTGGGATTCAACTGCATTATCTAAGTCAAGCCCCGGAGGTGATGATTGATGCTATGTGATTCATTTCACTAGCTTCAATCCCACTTCTTCACCCCTGTGAGCATCACATGATGCAATGAGTGCTAAGTGAACTATTCAAAAAACCATGAGAAATTAGTGAGTTATGACTATCTCTCATGGAAATGGTCATACATGAATGACTTACTTAAAGCAGTTGTATCCCAAAAATGATATCTAATGTTTCAATCTTCTAACGCAAGATCAATGGTCTCAAACAATGTAGAGTGGAAGCTCAAGGAGTTCTTCTCAAAGGGAACACCTTATGGCATGATAAAATAATACTTACATTAACAAATTTAAAAATAATGATAACAAAAAAAAAACCTTTCAAATTCAACAATAAATCAAATGCTTTAATTTCCTCTTTAAATTTACATCTACTTTATAAAGGGATAAAAAGTAACTGAAAGTAAAAACATTTTAATTTATTCTCTAATTTCTTTCTACTTTTTAGTATGATAGAGGTGTAATTTAAATGTGGATTATAAATAGAATCTTTCAACATACATGTTAATT
The DNA here is from genome assembly GCA_000404065.3 of Pinus taeda. Taxonomy (NCBI): domain Eukaryota; kingdom Viridiplantae; phylum Streptophyta; class Pinopsida; order Pinales; family Pinaceae; genus Pinus; species Pinus taeda. The sequence goes on from APFE030642841.1 coordinate 29,807, forward strand.
AAAATATTTCCAAATCAAATATATATAGAGATACAAAGATAAAAATAGAGATTTCGTATTCCATTGATAGGTTCTTTGTAATTCAAGTGATGAAGGAGATTTGTAAATCCTTCAATATTTAATATGGAGTTGACATATAACATTTAAAAAATAACAATAACAAAAAAAAGATAATGTAAATATTTATATCTATCTATATATTAAATAGAGGGACGGATAGTGGATGAGAGTTTCTCTCGAGGGTATCGGTATTTAAAAATATACTAATAACAAAAGAAACATTTTAATGTGGACAATGTGGGTCTAAATAAAGTATTTCAAAGTCAAGTTAAGTAAAATATGTGTGGTGTGTGTGTGTGTGTGTGTGTGTGGGAGGGGCGACCAAGTGCAGTCACAAATAAAAATATTTCAAAGCCAAGTGAGTAATATCTATATCTAATATAATATATATATATATATAATTATATATAAAATATATAATATATATATAATTATATTATATATAATATATAAAAACTCAACTTGGCTCTTAAGTATTATACCAATCACCTAAATTTCTTTTTTTTTGTTATTAGTATACTTTTAAATACATGTATGCTAGATAGAAACTCTCCATTCTTGTATTTAATAGATAGATATATAGATATTTACGTTAATTTATTTTTTAAAATATATAAAGTCCAATGAAAATAAAAATGTCTTATCTCTAAAACATTTTATTAGTGCATTGTTCAATATGGAGAAGTGGAGTTCCTAATCAGATAGATCCAAGACCTTAACGCTAGCTCAAATTTCAAAGTATTCGAAGGAGTTTCAAACCTGAGAGACCAAATAGATCTCATCTTTCTAATTCTGGTGCCGCAAATAGTTTGAAAAACTGACGCCATACGAAGGAGTTATAACAATTTGAAAAAGTCCAGTAAACTGCAAATTATGGACATTTGACCAAGATTACTTTTGTTTTAAGCATTAGACCTTTCCTTAAGAACCTTCCTTAAAAGTGTGAATTAAGCATGTGGGCAGTATTCCGAAAGTGGGAAACTGTTTCTCGCATGTCTTAAAGGCTGGAAATGGTATTTCTAAAATTCACGTGATTAACCTTAACGTGTGACATGTAGCACGAGAAAACTAGTTTTCTTGTGTGCCCTCGGTGTGATATTAGTCGTGCAAGAATTTACGCAAGATTGTCTGACAACTGTTCAATTGGACGGGTCATATCAGCAGTGGAGATCATCCGGGTTAGTTAATTGGCAGATGACACGATAACCATTGGATCAAGTGGGATAGATCGATGGTGGAGATTCCCTAACCACCGAGATTATCTCTAACTTTTGGGATTATAACACCTCATATGAGCACCCAACATTAATTGTAACATTCACCTCTGACGGTTTATCTTGTCAGAGAGGCTAAAAATCGTGATTATGCTATATTTAATGGGAGTTAAGTGCAGTTCAAGAAATAGAGTGGATATTGACTAAATGCACTCTAGGAGTAGTTTTCGACTAGAGGGAGTGAAACAAGAGGCTAGCTAGGCCAATTGGAGCCTTTTGAATCCAATGGAATAGTCCAGAGAAGCTGAAGAAGTCATCTTCATGGATATTTTCATCCAAGGAGATTTTGGAGCTCAAGGCCACTAGGAGTTGGAGGCAGTTGTAGGAGCTACCATTTCTCATTCTTAGTGAACAAACAGTCATTCCTGACTATAATGAACCTTATGAATCCATTGCAAGAATTTGCAGAATCATTTAGAGACTTATATAGGGAAGTTTAAGGCAGCCCAGTGCCAATGATGGAGGAAGGCCTAGTTTGGGGATGCAGTGCTCATTTTGAGCAAATGATGAGTCTATTTTTTGTGTCTAATATGTGCTAGAGACAGTAGATGAAGTTTTAGTGACAGATGGAGAATTTTGAAGGAGTTAGTGCCATCAAGAAGCTCAGGGTAGCTCAGAGCACTGATTGAAGGAATCAAGTATAAGGAATCTTAGATCTGTTTGTAGAGTGATGACAGCCATGATAGGGATATAGATGGTATTCTAAGCCCATTGGTTCAGTTCAGTAACCTTTGGAGTTAAGTGTAGAACTTTTAAAAGAAACTTTTCCATAATCCCAAAGAGCAGAGTCAAGATGACGAAAGCTCAAGGAGACATAGCCCATAGTATTCAGGTGAACTCCTAGATTAAATTTGTTTTTATGTGTGGTTTTTTATTTGCTGCATTATATGGCTGTTTTACGTGTTTAATATCAGCAGAAAAAATGGACTTAAAGCACTTAAGCACTTAAAAGACAACACACACTTATTTCAAGTATTTAATTCTGCAAATGTCATATATAAGCTAGATCATTTATTTGTTTAATTGAGTGGGAGGTTCTTGTAAGAATAACATGTTATAAAACCCCCATATCAGATCAGGTGGTATCAGAGCGAGTTGCTTGATTGACAGAGAAATAGGTTTCTTGATTCACAAATCAATAGGTTGCTTGTTTGACTTGAAAGGTGTTTAAACAGTACAAAAAATTTGACTATTTGAATATTTGTAAACTAATTGTTGTTTGAGTTTGCAAAGGTGAAGGAAAGGTACTAATAGCTAAGTCCAGGAGAGGACAAGAAGGAAGAAGGGATGAAGGAATTGTCCTTACCCAAAGGACCTCAAGGCAATCCTTGAAGCACAAGAGGGTTTTCTCGCAAAAGGCTGCTTGAATAAGAGTTCGACTCTACAACCATTAGTTCTTTCAAAGCTTTGTGAATTTTGTTGAAGTTCTTCTGTTCATTTTTATAATGACAACTTCTACAAGTGAGTTTCAAAATCCTCCTCCTTCACATGATTCTTCAATGAAGAAATGAAGTGAGACTTGTTCATCATGATGGATATGGCAAAACAAATGTATGAAGATGAAAAGAAGAGCATAAAACTTCGAGAGTAGTTGAATTCCATGAAGGAAGAGAAGAAATTTCTTTTTAACAAATTGCAGGAAATGGAGAGCTAACTTCATATTGCAAATATGAACCTAGAAAGGATGCATGATTTGGAGGCACAACTCATTGTTTCCAAAGAAACCTTAGTCAAGAATTAGTTTGAAGAAGAGGTAAATAATCCTAGTTTGTCTTAAGTTTTCTTTAAGAATGTTTCTGTTGGTTCTTTTGAAAAACATACAAGAGGCATAGGGTCCAAGTTGATGTCAAAAATGGGCTATGAAGGAAAAGGATTGGGAAAACATGCACAAGGCATAGTTGAGCCAATAATGGTTGAGGAAAGGCCTAAGTATTTGGGTATTAGCTATGGACAATCTTATGGAGAAAGTTCCATGAAGGCAATTGAAACAGTTCCTAGAAGGAGTTTCATTTTAGGCTCTCTACCTCAAGTTTGTAAAGATTGTATTCATGGGGAATGCAATTGTTTGAAACATACTTTGCAAGAAAGTTTTTCATAAGCATGCACTCGAACAACAGAGTCGTGAAAGCTCTAAAATCATTGAAGAGATTGATGGTGTTCCGAAGGGAGCCACTTCTTCATTCGATTCACCTTCTCATGTAGGCAACAAAGGTGAAAGAGGAAGGTATAAATCTAACTTCAATCACATTTCTTTTGATTATGTTACGTATGGTAAATTTCCACATAAGAATTGGAAAAAAATTGCATGTTCCTTTTGTGGTTTGGTTAACCATAGTGTTTCTAGATGTTGGAAGAAAATGGCCACATGCAGGAAACTTTTGAAGAAAAGGACGCAAGAAGCCAAATGTCCATTGGACAAAGAAAATTATGTTGTAAATGGGATGAACATGTGTTGCACTTATTGCCATAAGAAAGGACATATTACTGAAAAGTGGTGGACTTTGAATGCAACAATTCTTCCACGAAATTTGAAGGTGGGAAAAGAAAATGGCAAGAATGGAAAGGAAGTTTCCATAATTAGTGTGTTTCAGGATGATTCACATGTTGATGTCAATGTGCAGTTAAAGGAACCACTTTTGATATGGATTGGTAAGAAATGGTTAGAGTTATTATCTAATTAAGGTTACATGTCTTTTGATTTGATACATTTCTTTGCCAATGGAATGAAAGTTGCAGGATTTTACCAAAAAGGTGAATGAAAAATTTGAGTATGAGACTTGCTTTATTGCAGCAAAATTATATTGATTTCATCTTTGTCATTATATTTTCATATGATTAAGGATCTTGTGCTTGAGAGAAAGTTGAAGAATGGAATACATACATGAGAATAGTATGTATGAACAAAGGAATGTTCACGATTTCATTGTATTTGAACATGTATGTGTAATTGACTTGATGGTCGATTGCTTTGTTTAAACATGCATGCAATGTCATATTGACTTGGAAAAGTTGATTTTGTCTCCAAGATTGAAAAAGGGAGATAATGATGAAATGTTTCACAAGAGGTGGAGTTCTTTCTACTTTGAAAAAGAATCGTCAAGTTCTTTTTGTACATGTTTGACTTGAAGAGTTAGTTATTTGAAAAGGTATGTTTTTTTCAGCTTATGATTTAGTTGAACATTTGTACACAAGATGTAAGAGACATGACAATGATTCACATGATGTGAATTTATGTCATCAAGTTCTTTTTTTTGTGCATTAGGTTATTTTTGACAAGATGTCAGAAGAAGATTTGCAACAGAAAAAGTCACCATAGAAGTGGCTTGGTAAGAAGTGGTTTGACTTCTTGACCCAGTAAAACATACTTTCATTGGTACACAGGAAAATTTGTAATATGCATGAATTTATGATGTAATCTCATGTTTGTTTGAGCCACCTTGGGTCAATGATCAAGGAAGCAGCGTTCAGCTACTTTCTGTAAAATTCTCAACAGAATTCTAAATGAGTTCAAGGAAGAGAGTTCTTAACACGAGGATAAGCGCATCTAGGAAGGGAAGTGTCGACTACCTTCGAGTTTTGGTTCAAACGAACTAGCCATGCAAGGCAAGTGTATGGAGGATGAAAGAAGAGGGTGCTATACTCTCATCTACTATACAGATCAACATATCAGTCTTTTGGGCTCCAAAAGATTCCTAATGGGGAGGAGTGATTAGATATTGATCCAGGACCTTAATGATAGCTCAAATTTCAAATTGTTCAAAGGAGTGCCAAACCTAAGTGACCAGATAGATCTTTTCTTTCTAATTCCGATGCTACAAATGGTTCGAAAAACTGACACCGTATAAAGGAGTTATCACAATTTGAAAAAGTCCAGTAAACTGCAAATTATGGACATTTGACCAAGATTAATTTGGTTTTAAGTGCTAAACCTTTCCTTAAGCGCCTTTTTTAAAAGTGCGAATTAAGCACGTGGTAGTATTCAGAAAGTGGGAAATGGTTTCTCGCGTGTCCTAAGGGTTGGAAATGTTATTTCTAAAATTCATGCGATTAACCTTTGCATGCAACACGTAGCACGAGAAAACTACTTTTCTCACGCGCTCTTAGTGTGATATTAGTCAAACAAGAATCTTCACGAGATTGCATGATAGTTGTTCAACTGGACGGGTCACATCAATGGTGGAGATCGTCCAGGCTAGTTGGTGAGAAGACGACGGGATAGTCATTGGATCGAGTGGGATAGATCGACGGTGGAGATTCCCTAACCTTCGAGATTATCCCTAACTGCCAGGATTATACCACCTCATATGCACACCCAACATTAATTTTAATAGTCACTTCTGATGGTTTAGCTTGGTGGAGTAGCTAAAAAGGGTGATTATGCTATATTTGACGGGAGTTAAGTGCAGTTCAAGAAATAGAGTGGATATTGACTAAATGCACTCCAAGAGAAGTTTTCGACCAGAGGGAGTGAAACAAGAGGCTAGCTAGGCTAATTGGAGCCTTCTGAAGCCAATGGAATAGTCCAGAGAAGCTGATGAATTCATCTTCATGGATATTTTCATCTAGGGAGATTTTGGAGCTTAGGGCCACCATGAGTTGGAGGTAGTTGTAGGAGCTTCCAGTACTTGTTCTCAATGAACCAACAATCATTCCTAACTATAATGAGCCTTATGAATCCATTGTAGGAATTTGAAGAAGAATTTAGATACTTCTATAGGGAAGTTTAAGGTAGCCCAGTGCCAACCATGGAGGAAGGCCTAGTTTGGGGATGCAGTGCTCATTTTGAGAAAATGATTAGTCTATTTTCAATGTCTAATATGTGCTAGAGATAATAGATGAAGTTTCAGTGGCAGTTGGAGAATTCTGAAGGAGTTAGTGCCATCAAGAAGCTCAGGGTATCTCAGAGCATTGATTGAATTAATCAATTCTAAGGAAGCTTAGATATATTTGCAAAGTGATGAAAACCATGACAAGGATATAGATGGTATTCTAAGCCCATTGGTTTGGTTCAGTAACCTTTGGAGTTAATTGTGGAACTTGTAAGAGAAACTTTGCCATAATCCGAAAGAGTAGAGTCAAGATGACAAAAGCTCAAGTAGACGTAGCCCACGATATTCGAGTGAACTCCTAGATTAAATTTGTTGTTATGTGTGGTTGTTTATTTGCTGCATTATATGGCTGTTATATGTGTTTAATATCAGTTGAAACAAATGGACTTAAAGCACTTAAGCAGTTAAAAAAAAGCATACACCTTTTTCAAGTATTTAATTCCGCAAATGTCATATATAGTCTAGATCATTTATTTGTTTAACTGAGTGGGGGATTCTTGTAAGCATAACAAGTTATCAAACTCCCATATCAGATCAATTCCTTTCATGCTCAATCTAGCCTTGCACATGCTCTGTGTGTGTTTGTATGTGCAACCAACATAGATCTAAGTTAACCCTTGATATATCAAGTGTAAAGAGGGATCAAATTTCTAGAGCTGCAAACCTTTCTTAAATTTTTAAACTCTAAAATATGCTTGCATTTCAAGATATTTGATCCCTCTATTGGCTTGATAGATTCATTTTTAACGCTGAGACTCTACAGGGATCAAATCTCTTGAGTTTCAATCCTCTTGTAAGTGAAACTTAAAGGTTTTCACCTCTAAAAATTTGATCTATTTTTGTGTTTGATAAATTTGGAATTAAGATGGATCAATGCATTTTACAAACACACACACACACTCTCTTGTACTAAGAAGTGGAAAATATATATCAATGAAACAAAAAGGTTTCTTTTTCAATTACTTTTTCTTTCTTTATATATCAAGTTGATAAGGTTATTTTACATAAGGTATGCATTAGATTTTTTATTTATGATGTGTGTATGTGTATGAATTTGATGTCGAGGTCTTAGTTAAGATGATATTAAAATATTTTATTTAAGGCTCACATTAAAATAATTTTTAAATAATGAAGTAATTACATGTCTCCTTCATGGAAAGTAAAAATACAAGATTTTTTTTACTTTATCTTTATATATAAAGTTGATATAACATTATGTTACTTACTTAATATGTAAATTGAAATATTTTATTTATGGTTGATACAAAAATATATTTTGTTAAAATATATTTATTCTTGACCACATGTGATAGGAGCAATTTACATATCTTCCTTATTCTAAAAAGTGATAAATAGTATTTTTTTTGGGTGCTTCACTATACTGAAGACAATACTAGCTACATCCATGAAAAACCGATTTATGTCTCGGAAATTGATAGTAGCTACATCCTCAAAAATCACACTTGTGTCTAGGTGAGCTAGTTATATTTAATGTAGAAATTACTCCTAGGGAGTGAACATGTCAATCTCAGTGGGACTTGAACGAGAGTGGGAAGGATAATAATGACTCCTCCCTACCACCTAAGCTACACCCACTTGAAAGAAAAGTGATAAGTAGTTATGAATGAAATTATAAATTTTCACTTTTAATTAGTTTATCTCTCTCTATATAAAGTTGATGTAAAAGTATGTTATTTAAGGTGGACGTTGAAGTACTTTATTTATGGCCAACATTGAAATATTTTGTTTGTTATTAATATTTATCATCCTATTGTAGTTGCTACAACCCCCCTCCAAAATTTTGTTTATGCCTTGTGTTCATAAGAACCTTTTCCCATTGTCGTCAAGTATTCCCTTTGATTGTGAAGATTCATCTATGCATGCAGTGCTTGTGATGACTTTATTAGGTTGTTTTAATCATGAATAAGTTTTATCGATGATAACTAAATAGTTTCTAACATAAGTCATCTCCTATCTTTATCTTGCACCTACTGTCGGTCTTGCTTCTAGGAATTGCATAATCCATTATCACTGGAAAATGAACCATTACTTGAGGATCAAAATTGCACAATCCTTGAAGACAGACAACCACTAAGTACAAAAACTATGTTCGCCCTCTCTCACAATAAAAATGTGCAATTCACTAAGTGATCTGAATGGAAAGTGGCATCCACCCATGGTATTTATTCACCCATGGAATTTACCCATGGTATTGTAAGTGGCATTGACCCATGGTATTTACCCACCCATAATTTACCCATGTTATTGTAACTAAAAAAGGGCTATAAGTAACAACTCACATTTTTGTAAAAGGACATATTGTCTTCCACAATGTAGATTTTACAATTATTCTCTATTTTAATAAAAAGTTTCTTTGTTTACTGGGTGTTCTCATATTTTTTCTGGAATTTTAATTTTTCATACCTTGGGGGGCTCACCCCAAGATCCAGATCAGTGGTATCAGAGAAAGTTACAGCTCTATGGGAATGAAGGTTTGAAGCATATTTCAGTTTCAAATTTTTGCAACAGCCTTCAACAAACTTCATGCAAGCGGCACGAACTCCATAGATTGTTTCAGAAGGTGCAAAATATATCATTTTAAATGATTTTTTTTAGCTCATTTGTTTTTTCTAGAATTAGATTTTGTTTTCCAATTTGAGAGATATGAGCAATTGAAGATACATATGTCTATATTGTTGCGTGGCCGTGCGTACCATGAGTTTTACGAATCATTCTCTCACTTCATGGGTCATCAAAGTTCAAGTGTATTATATCAATGGAAATATCTCTTCAATGCCTCAAATGGGTCTTTGATGAAATTTGATTTCATCACATGTAGTAGAAGTTATCAACAAAGTTACCGTAAGAGGTTTATTGCTAGAAAAAATAATGTGAAAGAATCCTTTACAACATCTTATTTGATAGAAGAATCTACTAGACAAGCCACCATAATTTTACCAAGAAAAATAACAAGCATCATGGTTATGGGTCACCCATAAACACAAGGTTATGGATCAATTGCATAAAACCATTTTCATTGAATTCCATTTTCTAGGTCGCACACTGTGAGTATCATAGTTGGTCACAAGCATTACAAGGTATCTCTATCCTCAGATTTTCATTTGTCAAGGTTATGGGTCATCCACACACCAATTATTCATCGAATTCCATTTTCTAGGTTGCACATTGTCAGTATCACAGTTGGTCACAAGCATTATAGGGTATCTCTATCCACAAATCTTCATTGATCACGATTATGGGTTAGCCACACAAACCCACTCTCTTCATTGGCTCTTCATATTCAACAAAGGCTTCTCAGGAGGGAAATTCACAAAATGGGGACCATTGCTTCTTGAGGGAGGAATGATCTAAATTTAAAGTGCCATCCACCCATGTATTTATCCATCCATGGTATTGTAAGTGGCATCCACCCATGGTATTCATCCACCCATGGTATTTATCCACCCATGGAATTCACCCATGGTATTTTAAGTGGTATCCACCCATGGTATTCATTCACCCATGGTATTTACCCACCCATGTTATTGTAACTGAAAAATGGATTATAAGTAACAAATCACATTTTGTAAAAGGACAAATTGTCCACCACAATGTAGCTTTTACAGTTATTATCTATTTTAATAAAAAATTTATTTGTGGTTTTGTTTACTGGGTGTTCCTTTTCTGGGATTTCAAATTTTTAGATCTTAGGGGCCTCCCACCAAGATATGGAACACTAAGATAGTGAAATTTGTAATCCATTATTGGTAGGAATTCTGCAATCCCTTCTGCCAATGCTGTTGGGTCCTTCGTTTTGGGCATAAAGTTTTGTCATGATTTGATGTTTTACGATATTTTGATGAAAGATGATTGATGGGAAGTCACAAAGAAGATCGCTGAGGAAGGAGACAAAATAATATAAAGTCTAGAAGTTATGGAATATCGGCCTGGGAAATCAGGACACATGTAGTCACAATAGAGATGGAGTGTTCATTAACAATCGAGGAAGAAATCACAATTGAGCAATAAAAGTAGCTGAAAAAGAAAGGTCAGAGCATCCAAGGAAAAAAGTAGCAGCCTAGACAAGCAGAGTGCTTAAAAGGTAGAAGGAAAATCTAGAACAAGAGAGAAGGGAGAATATTGAAATATTATCACAGAGCCTATTGAACCTGCATGATTATGTAATATCTTGACCATATAGCAGCTTATATTCCTAGTTCCTATTCTACTGGGAGGGAAATTGAGCTTGAATGTAATGATGTAATGCTGGCTAAAACTAATGAAAGAGCAAGTTGCAGGAATGTATGATGATCTCCTTTTTTTGGTTTTATATGATCCCTTTAAAATTTTATTATGAATTCATATATGTATTCTATATCATTTTTAATACTTTAGTTGTTGTTTTCTACAATGATTACATGTCTGATGCCTTGGTTTTGAGTTTAACGAGTATTGATAGCCTTGTGTGATTTCTCTTGTTGCTTGGTTACAATCCCTTAACCATGTAAGGTTGCGGCATACTTCGGGTGAGACACCTTATTATTCTTGAGAAAGGTGAAAATGTGGAAGCCATGCTAGAATATGGTGGACCCTTTGTTGGCCCATGTACCCGAACTTGGGGTCTCAACCTGACCACCATTTTTTCCAACAAAAGGTTCCATTTCTAGGACTTGAAAATTTCAAAGGGATCTAGAACATAGTGTTGAAAATATTTAAGAAGGAGTTGCAAGATTAGTGGCATGAAAAGTAGAGTGATTTTCCTCCCAGCAAGCACAACTCTATCACCTAAGTGCGAAGTAGCTGAAGGAATAAATTTTGATTGCAGAGCCTGCAAGCGATCAATACAAGATCTTGTGGTGCAAGTTTCTAGAGGAGCTCTACAATTGGTTTTGAAGGTTAAAGATAAAAGAAAATACTGAAAACCAAAGTTGTTCTTCTCATACGTGGATCCAAGCTAATGTTGTTGAACCACATCAGCTCAACACAAACCTAACTTGAGCTATCGAATTCTGGGTGTAAACCACTCTAAAGGGGTATATTATTGAGTTTCCTGTAGATGGTTGTAACAACCCTAGTTAAAATCTCATGTAAAATATATGAACAACATGGATGAATGGGACATGTATTCCAAGCTAAATAGTGGGCAAGACATCCTAGGGGGCATTCATTTAGTTGTTTATGGCTAAGGAAATTGGCAAAGGTAATGGGTAACGCTTTCGAAATGAAAAATGGCATTTTTGGCACGTTCATTTATGAAAATAATGGAAATTAGGAGAAAAGGGAGGTGAAAGGTCACAGGTTGTATGTGAGGAGGAAAATGAAGGAAAATAATGGAAAATAAAGAAAACATAGGCCTCATTCATAAAACAGCTTATGAGGATCAGATGTTAGCCTTTTGTCAGTTCAGTTTTGGAGCGCTCTCATTATTCTCTCTCTCATACTCTTAGATACTTAGAGTTTTCTTGGAGCACTTTAGCATTGGAGCAAGAAAGGAGAAGAAGGCAAGACGAAGAAAGGATTAAGTAAGGCAAGGTGAGATCAGGCAGCTACATCGGGCTTCATTGCAAGTATCGACTTGCATGTGTATTTTCCTTGTTAGATTTGACATGCATGGTATTGCATGTGGTTATTTTCTATCATGGCATGGGTTTTTCTAGGTGTAACCGTGTCTTTTAGCCTAGCCTTTCCATTTCTGGATAGCCATGGTACAATGGGGTTCTCATGTTTTGGTTGAGATGGATTTCCAGATGGATTTGAAGCTGAGTGGGGTGGATATCTGAATGATAGAGCACATGGCCTAGTGGTCCTTGAACCAGACCAGGTGTAACAATGCTTTTCAGGCTAGCCTTGCCATTTTCAGATAGCCATGGTGTGATGGGGTTCTATGTTTTGGTTGAGCTGGATTTCTAGATGGATTTCAAGTTGCATGGGGTGGATCTCCAAATGATAGAGCACATGGCATAATGGTCCCTCAACTGGACTTTGGATCATGGTAAAGCCACTGACCTAGTGACCCCTGTGCCAGACTATGGGTTGTGGTAAATCCCTGATTTTTTTGCCTCAGTGGGCCTATGAATCCTTGCCGATTAATGGTAGGATATGCAGTAAAGCAAAGAGGTTTTTTTATTTCCGTTGTCCTAGTAATCCCAGGTTTGGGATATGCAGTAAATCCTCGAGAGTGGGTCTTGGTTTAAGGCCTAGTGGTCCAGGTTTGCATTGCAGTAAAGCTTGAGAGACTAAGAGACAGGAAAATTCCTCACGTTGTAGGTACATAAATCCAGTGGCATCCATGCTTGTTTGGCCTAGTGATCGGGTGGAGATCACGGGAAAGTCTATTATGATGTGTTAAATGTTTTGGCCTAGTGATCCAAGATGGATTACAGTAAACCCTGGTTTCTATTGATGAGGGTGAGGTGGTTTAGCCTTGCTATGTCTTGGTTGAGTTCTTTCAGTTTGAGTCACACATTCATGCTTGAAATATGGAACAGGGGTGAATGGATGAAGATATATTTCACTCAGCCATTCTATGGTTGGGTGGAATGTGGTAGTCCCATCTGTAGTTGGTTGATTGCATTGATTAATGAGAAAATCATTCCCTTGATTTCCATGTGCAAATGTACTGATGTATATATGGATTTTGATGGTTCATATGTTTATAGTATTTATGTTCCTATTATGTTGGTTATATGCACATTTTATGACAACAAATATGTATGACTCTCAGTATGTTTCTACTTGTATGTCAATGGGTAATGCGTCTATGACCTAATGGTGGATAATGCAGAAAATGGCATGAGGGAACAATGGTACATAGTGATTCTTGGAGAAGTATGAGATCCATACACTTAATTCTGTTGTTTATACATGTCGATGATATGTTTGATGAAGTACCTATCATGGCTAGTAGGGGTCTAGTTAAGGTCTTGTCAAGCTTATTCCTTTTGCATCATTGTTTATGTGTACTTTACTTGATTTTGAGATTTCATTCCATTATGGGCAGTGGCTCAGCCTCTAGGCCTGAAAAAGTGGCTTAAATCTAGGGGTTGATGCCAGAGAACTGGAAACTTTAGTCCACAATCATTGGCAAGTAGGCCTATGAGAGAAACTTTAGGTCTCTGGTCGCTTCGTTTCCCATAGGCTGAGAGCGACTATGGCCTAAGAGGTCCAAAACAATATTGGGACCCAGGGATAGGTTGTTTGAGTGACTGACTTGTCTCCTAAGGGTTCTGTTGATGATGTTGGATGACTATGTGTGATGTTTGGTCAATTTCACTTCCTTAAGGTCACCTAAGAGGTCAAATCTAATTATAGTGGCCTCTCGTCTCATGTTTATCCCAGCTGCCATGGTTACCTTGGTGGAGGGAGGAGGGTGTTACAAGGGCCATCAATCCTTTTCTAATTCTAAGGTTGTATTCAAGTCAGGGCTGTGAGGGAGACTGTTGAAGGAAATCTCATTGTGGACTAAAATTTAAATGGTAGAAAATAAATTATTGGTGTTCTGGGGCCCATCCATGACATCTTAAAGCCCCAGTACTAGGGGAAGGGCCTACGGGGAGGAATGCTACCTGTTTGGGAGCTATGAAAATATTGGAGAGATGGATGTGGATGACTTCGAGAAGGCTAGAGATTTGATAACAAAAATGAGAGCACAAATATATGAAGGATGGTGGGAGAAACCTTTGTAGGAGATCTATAGATGGAAAAGGAGCTACACCAAGTAGGAGCAGTGTTAAGCAGTCTAGAGGTATGAGAAGGAGAAGGAATTTAGCTAAAGTTGTAGAGTGATGGGGATGATGCTAAAGTGAATCCTAGTTCAATAGGAGATGCCGAGACCGCCACAATGACAAAGGTTCAGAGAATTCGTAGATATTTTTCTCCACTAACAAATATCGGAATGCTAGATGGATTGGGCCCTATAAGTTTTGAGGAAGGACTGGATGATTACATACACTTCACTATTAGAATATTTTTTTCCAAGAATGATGTGTCTCCCACAAGTAGTGATTCATTTCCCAATAGCTCAGGTATTACCTCCCCTAACCTTCCCCTAGTACTTTATCACAACCATGGTCAAATTTTATCTAAGCTAGTTAAAGTTATAAAGGTCCATAATGTACACACAACCCAATAGGAAGGCCCCTCTAGTGGTAGAAATAGTAATTTCCATTTGGGTCCCTAAGGATCTTCACAGTCAGGTTCCCAAGGATTCATACTTGTTCTTCCAATTCAACCATGTACAGTTGGTAACATGGTTGGATCCTTTGCTACATATCCTAAATCATTTGGGAAAAGGAATGAAGATGTTGAACTACATTGGTATGTATTCGGAGCCATCTGGAGAGTTAGCCAAACTACATATGCCACAAAGCTTATTGAATTTCATAACACTCTTTGAGACAAGGCACTAAGATGCTTTATTAAGTGGTCCGCATAACAACAGAGTCCAATGATAGATGAAGTATAGAGGGAGTTTTTTCAAGAGTTTAAACTCCCCTAGACTAACCAACAAGGGCTATCAGAACTATGGGAAATTAAGAAGAGGAAGGAGAAACTTCTTGGGATATGATGCAAATATTTAAGGATGTCATTGGAAAGCTAAGATACCTTGTCGACCCCAACCATCAGCGACATTTTGTTTATCAAAGCACTATTGGCACTTACCTGCATGTCGCTAACTCAATAGAAGATTGATACTCTCGAGGATGCCCTAGAATAGGAAACCTGAATTGAAGCCATGACAGGATACCCACATGAACATTGGGGAGGAATGGTCTCCCATGACCCCACTCTCATAGGATTGTAGCATCAAATTGTTGATCTGATAGAGAACCTAAGGGACATGCATCCAGTGTGATCGTGGCGACTGCACATATGGTGTAACAACTACCATGTCGAGGGGCACCATGCCATAGAGTTTCCAAGACTGAGAGGCTCGAGAACTCCCTCTATATTGGCAGGGTGATCCACATATTTACCCATCGTTGGAGTTGCGCAGGTTGGTACACAAGGGTTATATACAGGGAACACATGTTCCATGCCTTTCCTAACTAGCAAGGTGTAACTCCAACTGAATATTATGAAATCTACAGGACCTATGGGTATCTCCCTCACCTTTGTGCAATTTTACAAAAGTATTCAAATTTCCCAAATAATGTTTTTATTAAAAAATGTAGCAAAAAATTCTCAATTTCATTTTTCCTTGATTAAATTGGGAAAATTCAAATTTCCACATCATCAGACAACTTGGATGATGTTAACTTGTGTGACACGGCTTGTGTCACCCATTTTAAGTAGTAAATTTGAGTTGGAGGAGTTAGAGTTTAGTTAATAATGCGTGATTGCTAATTTGTAGCAACGAATGTTAGTTATCTAATGTTGTTTTCAATTAGACTAGTTCCAACTATCAAAGCAACTAGTGGAGGTTCAAGCTAAGCGGTGGGACTTAGATCAAACTAAATGATCATCCAATTAACTGATGAATCAACCCAAAATATCTAGTGCATGCAAAGAATTCGAGTTACCCAGTTGAGTTGGAGATTGCAAGGCAATTTTTAAAATTCATTGTAGACTAGTCTTAAGTGTATAGGTGTTGCATGCTGTCAGATGATCAACCGAAGGAATTGCGCAATTCAATTTTTCAAATTTCCTAAATAATAGTGGGCTAATTGCTCAAGGAACAATGTAAGCAAATAGGAGCTCAGTTAGAGGCATAATTTGACTAAGTTTGGGTTTGATGCATTTAGTGAGCAGAGAGATAGGTTATGCACTTGCAAGGTGTGATCAATTGAGCACAACAATAGTAATACATATCTATTCATTTGATTACTACAAGCACACATTGGGGTTTTTATAAAATTACTTTCCCTAGATAAAAGTACTTGTTGCATGTGTTTTATTCCTTCTTGCATGTCTGAGATTTTTGTTTTAAATTATGAATTAATGTCTATAGAGCAACAGAGTAGGTCTATGTCTTATGATTTTGATCAAGACTTCATGAGAAGTTTCAAATCTACAACCTAATTTCTATAGTTTTCTGTGAGTCATGTGGTTCACCCGCTCACCACACTGATCAGTGTAGGGCACTAGATGCCTAGCTAACTGGATAGATCATTCTACTTACAGGATCAATGAAACTCCTTGAGGATGAGGAGATGGAGGAATAAGAGGGGGAAGAACAAGAGGAAGAGGTCTAATCCATTGTTACAATTGTGACAAGATTGGCATGTTGACATAGAATGTCCACTACCCAGAAGGCCCTAGTGCTCTAAGTGCATGGTCAACACGCATGCAACATAACATTGTCTAAAGCTAATTACTAGATGAGAAGAGAAAACCGCCAATGGGGAGAAAATACAATTAATGCCGAACCAAGGGAACTCGAGACAAATCCCCTTTAAAAAATTAATATAGTCACCTAGGGAGGGAAGAAGACTAAAGTTGACTTTGGAGCCACTGAACAACCAAGAATCATAACATCAATTTCACCAAAGCACTCATATGATTCTAGCTAGCAGAAGCAATATTACAAAGAGGTGATGAAGGTTATTAACAAATTGACCCTAGCTACTGAGCTCCAAGGAGAACAACTAGAACCTTCAAAGGCCAGAAGCCTGAACCTATTGCAACTTAATTTCCAACCTATGGAAGAATGGTTCAACTTTTTTCTACAGATTATGAATGACGAGAAAATGCTTGGACAACTGCAGGAAAATATAAAAGTTATTGTCAAAGATGGGGTGGCTGGTGAAGGACTCATTTTTGCCAATTTACGCGAAAGACACTCTAGATAGGTCCGTAGGAACAAGAAACGGAAAGAGAGATAATTTTATATTTATGCCCAGATTACAGGATTTGAGATTAAGGATACAATACAAGACTTGAGTTCAGCTACCGAGAAAAACTTGGGAAGCCTTGGGAAGGCCTAAGTTGGCATTCTCTTTGATTCAATTATGCATGGCGAATCAGTATTATATCCTCCTAGATAGACTTTTGGAGGATATAGAGGTCAACATACCAAGGGTAAGAACTTATGCTGACTTCGAGGTAATAAATATTATGGGAGACAAAGGTCCCTATTCGACATTTTTGGGAATAGACTGGGCCTTTGAAAAATATGTAGTAATTGATATGAAGAGGGAGGAAATGATTGTTGAAGTGGAAGGAGTTAGGGTGATCTAGCCCCTGGACCCCTTTCGAGGGCCAAGATTCACTGAGTCAGTGGATGACAAATAAGAACCTGAGTTGTTGGAACAATTATACCAGTTGATGGTGGGAAAAAGGGAAGACTTCATTAACCCTATAGTAGGATTATCGATCAGCTGGAGAAGTGTT
The DNA here is from genome assembly GCA_000404065.3 of Pinus taeda. NCBI lineage: Eukaryota > Viridiplantae > Streptophyta > Pinopsida > Pinales > Pinaceae > Pinus > Pinus taeda. The sequence continues at coordinate 47,301 of APFE030642841.1, forward strand.
AAGAGCTCTGAAGTTGGATCTGAGACTGCATGGGATGATTGGCAGTAGGATGAACATGAGATCAACACCAGACACTGTGCCATGATCCACTATATCCACTAGGTTGGTATTAAGGTACAAGAATGTCCTATTTTTAATTGCATGGGTTATGTTACTGATTTTATTGATGAAGTTGATTCAACCATCTTAGAAATACACAAAGTACCCTTAATGGATGTCACCCTCAAGGTGATGTTGGCAAGGTGGTGGGGCTCTCACCATAATCATCTCAAAGAGTGGAAGGAGGTTAAAGCAGCATTGGTGGCTAGATTCATATATTCAGAGGACTTCTCACCCAATGTCACTAACTATTGAGGGAGATCTGAAACTCAACATCACCTAAAAGACTGTAAGGGCAGATGGATTAGAGAAGGACTTCCATAAAAATTTTGGGTGCATAAATTTGTCCACAATATGGGGACATTTCCGTAGGCATGGTACACGAAGGAAGAGATAAGAAGTTGGGCCAATGAATGGGACCATATGGAAGCTCAGTTTATCAATGATTTTTCCTTCATCGATAATGCTGAGAGGATAATAGCTACTCTGCAATTTGTCGAAAGGGTCCTTCTCTCATAGGACAAATGATTGAGGGATACCTATATTAGAAAAACTTTGATCACATATATGAATCAAGATCCCATGAAGTTGTGGCTTATGAAAATAAAAACTTCGAACCTGATAGGGATGATTTAGGGGAATTAAGGAATTTGGCATTTAAGGAATCTGAAGGGGAGAGGAGCGTCGGAAATGGATCTGTAATCGCTACTTCGTAGCTACTACCTATGAAGTTTTGAAAACACAATATACACACTGAGAAGAAACAAAAATTAGCTTCGATTGGGGATTATTGGGATGAGCACAGTACCAAGGAAATATTTGATCTCCTAAGAGAATAGAAATACATGTTCCCTTTATCCGTTGCATAGCTTAAGGGGAGTAAAGGGGAGCTATGTGAAATGAATATTGTGCTTAAACTAGATGCAAAGCCAATGAAACACTAGCCACATAGATTGAACTTGAGGGTTAAAGAGAAGGTGAAGAGGGAAATAGATAAAATGTTGGCAGCAGGGCTTATCTTCCTAGTTGATAAGGTTGAGTGGGTTAGTCAAATTGTCATACAAAACAAAAAAGACCGTGAAGAAATTTGGGTCTATTTGGATTATAGGAGTTTGAATAATTCTTGTGTTCATGACCCCTTCCCTACCTCTTTCAGTGATGAAGTCCTAGACAATGTGGCAAATAACGAAGTCTACTCTTTCACAGATGGATTCTCAAGTTACCACCAAGTCCATATTGCAAAGGAGGATAGTAATAAAACAAAACTCAGGACCGAATGGGGGTCCTATGCATACAATGTCACGCCTTTTAGACTCAAGAACATGCCGACAGTGTTCTCGAGGATTTTAATCGATGCCATTAAGGACTATATTCCTAGGTTTCTGGAGGTTTTTATGGATGATTAGAAAATCTACATTTTATTAAAAACACACTCCAATTTTATTTAGATGTTGTTTGACCACAATAGAAAACTATAGATCTCCTTATCCTTGAAAAAGTGCAATTTTACCATTCCTTTCAGAACAGTTTTGGGGCATATAGTTTATAAATAAGGAGTGTGAGTCGATCTTGTTATCACTTAGGATGTTCCGTTTGACTCCTAAGGGAATACGGCTGAGGTAACCACAAAGCAATCTTTGGACTGCAGGTCCTAGCCTACGAGCAGTCAGAGAGGGCTCTCTCTTTGGGATTTAGCTTTGTTTAAAGGATTTTAGGCTAGTTATGGAGTTTCTTTGTGTTTTGTTTGAGTTTTGGTGGGACGGTTGATTTGTTCAAAGCAAAGTTGGCATGCAGAGTATAAGAGTTTCGAACCATTGGGCATGGAGTCATGAAGTAAGGTTGCTGGTGTGATTTCTTGGTTACAAGGGGACTATAGAGCATGGTAGCTATACATGAAACAACATTCAGGCTAAATAAGAATGGAATGAGGGCTAAGGAATGAGAGGCAATTCAGAATGTATCCTTCAACTTAACAGAGGGAAGGTGAATGAGCTCTATCTAGGAGCAACCAAGAATTCCTAGATAACTGTCATACATGTGTGAATTAGGGGAAATATGAGCCAAAATGAATTCACATTTATATCTAATTCAGAGGAAAACATATAGAAACAACAGAAATTGAGCATAGAGTGCAATTAAGCAAAGTCTAGGCTATTCATTTTTCCTGTTATTTAGACAATGATATGATAATGGTTAAACATATATAATGAAATAGAACGAAGAAACACTTATTGTTCCATGTAGCAGCACAAGAATTCCACAGTCACTCTTCAACCATTTGAACACAGCAAACAGTCATTCCTCCAATCTTTTCAGCCGTCTTTGATTAAAGAAATTCTCAGATATATAGCGCAAGTCTCTCATGAAGTGAATTCATCAACCAACCCCTAGTACATCTCTTTTACGAGTATATATAGGAGTTTTAAAAAATATCCCACAGGGAAATATTTGGACTTTAATATATCTATCTACTTCTGACAAAATTAATAACGATTTGTGGAAAAATCGTGCAGCAATAAGTGAGGCATTTAAAGATCTTTACTCGTTGTGGTAGGTGTCCAGTGTGTTGTTGATCCTTTGGCTCTAGCTGGTGGTGGGTGACCGCTTCCTTGAAATGTTATCCTGTAGTGCTGTCTTGTGACACCTATTTTGTGCTTTTGAATATCAACGTGAATTTCACCCACTGTTAATTTGAATCTTAGGGTAGCTGAGCCACATGCTACAATTCCCTTATGCAGTCAATAAATAAGAAGAGATTCAAACTACTTTAAAAATCTGAAGCAGACTTTGCCACCAATCCTTAGTTGGCAATTGATGTTTTCTTAACTTGTATAATGTTTCATCAACCGCAGTGTAGGTATAATAATTCGGCCAAACTGGAAAAAGGTGTGCTACCTCATGCTTCATGCAAAACAAATCCTCCAGCTTGTTATATAAACTCTACCCTGTGGGAGGGACTGCTTCTTCTGTGCTGCTGGATGATTCTGTGATTTGATTCTGTATGAAAGCACTCAGCCTGCTTGCATACTGTTCCTTATTTAATAGCCTTCCAGCACTGGTAACTAGGTTGGGTAAACCTTTGGTTTAAAAATTTGCAAGCCTCTGTCTAAAGGCATTTACCTCTATCTGCATTTCCTGGCACTTCCTTTCTATAGTCTGGACAAAATTCCTCATTGTCAACACTTTCTTGACTTTTATTATAGCCTCTGCCCTGTTCTGGATGTTTAGTGCTACCATCTGGTCACCAGTACTAGTATTCAAAAAGTGGAGCAATCGAGTAGCTTGCTCAGGCTTATTTTCTAATAATGTTCTGGCTTTATGAGTTTCATGCTGAGCTACAGTCATCAATTCTACTTGGTCAAACATAGTTTGTATTCCTGTCCATTGTTCAGCAAGAGATTGGCCAATTTTATTCCAGAAAATTGTTTTTATCTCAGTCAAGGTCCTATGGAGAGTGAGGTCTTTCTCCAAGGCCTTTATCTTATTTTCCAGGGCCTTTGCTTCCCTGGTTTTCTCAACAACTTTCATTTTTGACTTATCATAACTAGCCTCAATCTTGGCTAGCTTTTCTTTTGTTTCCTTCATCTCTGTCATTTGCAATTCAAGAGCTTTAATCTCTTTCATCATGGCCTCCATGCTCAAGCTGGCCTCTTGCACTGTTGCTGCTGTTGGATCTGCTGAAGTCGATGCGCCTACTGCTGAAGTTGATCCTGGGGGAGGTGCTGCTGAAGTAACTGCTGTTGAAGGAGCCGTAATTGTCGGAGCTGGTACTATTGGAGCATTTTGGTATGGCTGAGGGGCCAACTCTGGCTATTTCCCTCGTTTAGCTTCCTCCAATGCTTTCTATATTTCCTTTATCCTTTCATTCATCCTCATAAGTAGGCTTACCACACCTTCTACTTCTTATTGTTGTGCTACTTCTGCAGTTTGAGGATGTATGGTGATTGGAAGCTTCATTTGTTTTCTTAATTCTTCTATGTCTTCCTCCTTTTTTCTAATCAAGGCCTGTGTGCCTTTGGGATCTTTGGGATCATGTCCAAACACTATGATGAGCTCCTCCAAGGATTTTATCCTATTATCCTTGGCCAATGATGAGGCCTTTTCCAGTGCTAACGGGGCAGAAGTGTTGTATAGAGAGTTCTGCAATTTGTGGGCCAAAAGAGCCTTGTCTACCAATGTAGAATACACCATTTCTCTTGGCTCCTTATGCAATTCAATCTGGTCTAGAGGATGTATATCTTTTGCTAGTACCTTCAGATTAGTTCTAATGTGATCTGTAGCTAATTGTGGCTGCTGTGTGGTAGGCCTGAAGTGACTGAGTGTCATCTTCCCTGCTTCTATATCATAGGCTTCCATTAGCCTCTGCTAATTTGTTGGTGCCATTCTCATTAATTGGTTGTAAAGCTGGAACCTTATTGGCTTGTTCCTAACTTTAATCTCTGTGAATGCCTTCTTTATGTCCGAGCTCCTTTGGGTCTACTGGTTTGAGGATGAAACATCCCCACCTGGTTGTCTCCCTTGCTCCTGCTGAAAGGAGCTAGCCGATGTTTCCAAAATAGGAGGGATCTGCTGCTTAGAAGTCCCCTCACCCTTGATGTTTCTCATGGTCTCTTCAGTGATTTCCTCCTTGGCATAAGGGTTTAGCCTCTACCTTTTTTCTCCTTGCTGGTCCGTGAATGTCCCTGTGGGTGTCTCATCTGTTCTATTCCATTTTTTACCTCTTTCCTCATTGTGAGGAGTTTGCAGCTCAGGGATTTCAGGTGCTCCTATTTGTGTTAAAGGGATTTTCTCTTGACCCTTTTCTGGATTTGAGGATGGTTGCTCCTCCATTGTGCTTTGCTGTTTAGAATGTTCAATTTTTTTGCCCTTTTCTGCTAATGATATGGCCTCTTTAGCAAGCTGCCTTGAAGTAGCAGTTGATGTGCTTGCTCCCACTGGTTGAGGCTGTGTGAAGGTGACCTGTGCAACATAATCCAGGTCAATTCTTTTCTGAATTTCTTTCATGTCTCTCTTTAATTTTTCTTCTTCAGTGAGCTCTTCATCATCTAAGGTGCCTTCTACCCATTCTAGTTGATTGACATATTGTTCAACGTGGCGGAGTAGCTGGTGCACATATCCTGAAAGCCTATGTTTGATTCTTCTAAGGCTTATGAAGTGTTCAGGGTCATATGGTGCCCAATAGAAGCTCTGTTTCAGCATGAGTTCTTGTCCTAGCATGTTGTCTGCATCTTTCCATGCTTCTTCCCTTTTGTTGAAAATAAAGGGACCCAACTAGTGTTTGATTTTAAGTTGTGCCTTCTTATTTTTTCCATGGAAATGGTTTAAGTCTGCATGACTGAATTTCCTGAAATATTCCAAGGCAAAAAGTCTCATAGGGACATATCTTGGCAGCTTGTAGGGAGACAACTCACACCCATAAATTCCAGTTACTGGTGGTTTTGGTAGAAATACCAGTCACCAATGTTGTAGCCTTTAGAAAGATGCAAGATCCTTTGCATTTCAATAGTAAGCCTAGTAGGAGGAGTCACCATCAACAGGCAAGTAGCAGGGTAAATGAATAGGTCAATAAACTCACAATATGTGTATGGAGAATGGTGGAATTCATGGAAAACCGAGGTCCAATAAACAACAAATCTCCTCTCTCCCTTTGGGTCAAATCTCGTGAAAGGAACCTTGAAACTATCTGGGTGATAGTAGAGCAGCAAGTGGTATATATAAGAAGTGTATTTAAACAATATTTCTCTCTCCATCATCATGAATTTTTCATGTATTTTGTTTGCTATGAATGTGGCATAGTCATACATGATAGTAGGGGGCTGCCCTGGGGTGAATATGGTTAGGAGAAAGAATATAGTCTCATCCACAAATTCTCTTGTTTTGCATCCTAAGATGTATGAAATCATGTCCACCATGAGATGGCCTGTTTCATTAAATGAAACCTGATGATAGGGAGGAGGATGATCATATTGGCATTCTGGCTTCATAAATAGCTGACTAATTCTTCATATTTCTGCGTTGCAGAGCCTTGCACCCTGATCTACCAAGAGTTTCATTGTGAGGGGAACCAGAGTCTGAGGAGGCTCAAAGTTCAACATTTCATTTATAGCTTAAGGAGTGATATAAAAGAGCACAGACCCATCTGGCTTGAGAATTACCCTCAGAGTGGGTTCATAGTGTGCATGGCATAGGTGGATGAAATCAGGTAGCACATTGACTTCTGGAAGGTAATAGAGGGGCATGCTGGATTGCCAAATCCCCAAAATATCCGTGTTATTCCTGTGATTGTGTTTGAATTGGCCCACAACTTTGAGGTGAGCAGTAAGGCCCATCATATCTCTGATCTGAAAGTCTCTGTCTGCTAATGGTAGCCACTCTATGTCCATATGTGGAGCATTTAAAGGATCAATGTTCAATGCTACTGGAGTCTCCATATCTAATAGTGCTGGTATGGATTGCAATGTGGGTGTGAAACAACAACAGGAAGTGAAATTTACACTTAGAGGATATTGACAACAGTCTAAAAATTGACCTTCTTTCCCAAACCAATTCCTGTGTATTCAGTTTATGATGAATAACAAATTTACAGCCCTTTGACTGGGTTCTTCACACAACATTGTTGAATTGCAGGCTCTGTGGACTGAGCGCTGAGAGAAGTGGAGTTGGATTTCACACTAAGGGGCACAAGTCTGCAAAGGGAAAGGGAAACTGAGGGTCCCCTTTTAGGAAAATAGGTTGCAATTAATTGGAATATGGTGATCGGCTGATTTAACTCAAAGTTTGAGCGATTCGTGGAGTTTGTGAGCGAATATAGATGAACAGAGTGTAGGAGTAGCTTGTTTGCAGAGGAGACTGGTTGAATTTCGCAAGTTTGCTATAAATTACCAGCTCAATAAGGAATGTCGAACAGGGGATGATTGGTAGGAGTCCCTATGGAGAAAAATGCAGGTACCTTCGGCAATTTTGAACAGAGAAGAGAAAAAATAGGGCTTTCGGGTGAAATGCGGATAAATACCTCTTTACAGGGCGCTGAGGGCACTTGACAGGTACAGGTTAATATGACTTGGTGAAGTGGAAATGTAAGGGGAATGATGCCAAGTTCAAGATCTGGAACTTAGATATGTGATTTGAATAGGATATGGGCGAATGATTTTACACAAGAAATGTGGCTTCTTTTCAGTAAGTCAACTTCAGAAGTCAACTTCGTTCTCAACCAAAATGGAGTGAAAATGGACTTTTTGGGCAGATTCGAAAGTCCTTGAGGGGATGTTAGTGAATGATTTCTGAGGGGATGAAGGGGGAGTTAGACATGCTTCCTTGTTGTACCGTCAAATAACTGCCACGATACTCCTGCTTCTATTGAGATGATCTTTCTTTGTTTAGGTAAAAGTTGAAGATGATCTTGCTTCTGCAACCCCAGGCTACCTACCCAGCCTAATACACCTAGAATTTTTTGTTACTTCAGGAAGGGTGCACTTAGACTTGCAAACCCAGATTGCCTTTTTCTTTTTTAACTGCCCTCCTATCTAAAAACTACCCTTATTTCTTCCAAGGGCCCAGATTAAGTAGTTGGGCTCCTTAATTCTCTACCTAGCTAATAATCTGCCAAGTTTAAACAATTTGGACATATTTTCTTTCTCTATCTTCTAAAACAAGAAATTTAAACCTAGGGAGGCCAAGATTAAGCTGTTTGGCCCTCCCTTAACTGTGACATTCTTCAAAAATGGAACTTTTGCAGCATGAAAAGGATGAACATTTTTGGCACTTCCACTGTCAATCATGAAAAATGAAACCTATTGATATAGGACTCTAACAGTGGCTCCATTAGGGGATGGCCTTTCCTTGTGAAAGGCCAAGAACAGTAGGTCAGACTACCTTATTTTTTCCTTGTTGTATTGTAAAACTTCCTTGTCCTGAAGACCTTTGACCTAAATCTTTATAACCTAGTATGCAGTACCTTTGTAAGCTGATCTGTGTGAACTTGCAGCTCTGTTTGCCTTTTGGTGCTTGTGAACATATTGAAATCCACTTGGGCACTTATTTGGAATTATTTCAAACAACAAAGATCTGAAATGGAGCTTTCTTTGATCTTTCCTTCAAAATTTGATGCGTTCTTTCTCTCTTATCGGCCTGCTATAAAAGCAAAAACAAAGTGTTGGAAATATAAAATATTAATGTACAAATAATATATAGAGCTGTGTTGTATCTAGATGGGTTCATGATAATGCTTCAACATGTGGCCATTAACAGGGCCTTCCTCAGCTATGCTACCATCCAAACCTTTCAGAAAATATGTGTTGTTGCCCTGAACAACAGAAATAATAAAGGGGCCTCTCCAAAGGAAATCGAACTTGTCGTGCTTTCCTTTGTCCTCCCTTCTTGAATCCCATCTTAAGACTTTGCTGCCCATGAATAAATCTTCAGCCTTTGTTCTTTTGTCAAACATTTTCTTGAGCTTCTCTTGTAAAACTTGAGCTCTGCCATACACTTGCTCTCTTGTTTGCTGCGAATGAATGGTTTGGTTTATCCTCCTTTGGATATCAATGGGTTTAGCCTGAATCTCTTGCAGCAGCTTGATAACAGGGATTCCCAAAGAAGAAGGGAAATTGGCCTCCATGCCATAGACTAACTCATATGGGCTCATCCCAATGGATCTCTTGGTTGTCAATCTATCAGCCCATAGTGCATTTGTGAGCTTTTTGTGCCAATTCTTTTTATTTTCCTCTAAGACTTTCTTGATGATATTGATTAGGATTTTGTTGGATGACTCGGCTAGGCCATTAGCTTGAGGGTAATAGGCTATGGAGTGACTTAAGGTGATGTGAAACTTATGGCAAAAATTGTTCATTCTCTTGGATATGAAGGCTGCAGCATTGTCTGTGATGATTTTTTCAGGGTAGCCAAATCTGGCCAAAATATTGTTTTCAAGGAATTGGATAATGGTGGAGTCATTGGCTTTCCTACATGGGATGGCTTCAATACACTTGGTGAAATAGTCTTTGGCTATTAGAATCCAGTTATGCTGGCCTGAGGATGATGGGTGGATTTCTCCAATGAAGTCAAGACCCCATTGTTGAAAAGGTTTCTCGGTTGAAATGGGCTTGAGGGGCAAGGGCAGAAGCTTTCTTTTTCCTTCAAAGATTTGGCATTTGTGGCATGAAACCGCAAACTTTTTGACATCTACAAACAATGAGGGCCAACAGAAACCAGCCCTTAATATCTTATCAGCAGTGGATTTCCCATAGAGATGCCCTCCACAATCCCCTGCATGGAATTCTTTCATAACACTGTCAGCTTCATTTACATTTAAACAGTTCAGCAAAATTCTTTCATGATTTTTCCAAAACAGGGCACCATCTAAGACACAAAACTTTGATGCTTTCATTTTTAAAAATCTCTTTTTGGTTTTGGACAACTGTGGGGGAGCACACAGGTTTAACAATATAAAACAAATATCAGCATACCATGGGGATTGCAAAAAAACTTCACTGGCCTGTGGAGTCACCACCTCCTTTTCATTGTCCAGTTCATTTATATCTAAGGCATGAAAACTGGTTTCGGACATTAGTTTGGCTAAACCTTGTTCCTTTATTAGCTTGGTGGGTTTTATCTCAATGTCATACTCAAGGATATTGGGAATCCATTTGCCTCTTTTCCCTTCTAGCCCCTCTTGAGTTAATATGTCTTTTACAACAACACTTGGCACGTAAGCAATCACATGGGAATATAAAATGTAAATTATGAAGTCTTTGATAGCCTTAACAAGGGTGTAGGCATACTTTTCCATGATTTGATACCTCAAGGGGGCATCCCTAAGGGCTCGGCTGAAAAAAGCAATGGGCTTTTCATTTCCTTGGTCATCTTTTTGTAAAAGGACAACAGCGATGGAATGTTCAGATGCAAATGAAAAAATGATGAAATCCTTATCAAATTGTGGACTTTGAGGACTGGTGCTTGTGTTAATGTATTTTTTATGCCCTCAAAGGCTTGCTTGGCTTCTAAAGTCCATTTTACCTTGGAATCTTTCCTGAGCATATTGCTCAGCAGCCGTATCAGCTCAGCCATGTTTGGGATAAATCTCCTTAGGAAATTGATCTTTCCCAAGAAAGCTTGCAATTCTTTAATGTTTCTTAGATAAGGGATTTGTATAATGGCTTGAATCCTTTTGGGGTCAATTCTAATCCCATCTTTAGAAATGATATGGCCAAGAAGTTTGCCTTCTTCTAGACCAAACAGGGATTTCTTAGGGTTTAAAGATATGCCATATTTCCTACAGGTTAGGAATATTTGCCTTAGGTGCTTTAGGTGCTCTTGATCGGATTTTCAGAAAGGGGTAAGGTCATCAAGGTAGACAACCAAGAAATCATGAATTTCCTTGGCAAAAGCAATGTCCATGGCTCTTTTAAAGGTTGCACCTACATTTTATAGTCCAAAAGGCATTTTGACATATTTAAAGGTTCCCTAGGGTGTTGTAAAGGTTGTCTTTTCTTGGTCATCTGGGTGAATTAATATATGATTGAAACCTGAGAATCCATCGAGTAATGAAATTCTTGAGGACCCCACTAATCTCTGTAGAATATGGTCCATTTCGGGAAAATGATAGTGGTCTTTTAGAGAGACTTGGTTTAAGTTTCTTAGGCCTACACACAGTCTGATCTCACCTGATTTTTTCCTTGTGGGAACGAGATTGGATACCCATTCAGAAAACCTGATGGGTGCTATGATACCTGCTTCAAACATTTTCTTCACTTCTTTTTCAATGAGGGGAAGAAGCATAGGGTTAGTTCTTCTAAGTTTCTGCTTAAATGGTTTTTGGTTTGGTTTTAAGGGAATAGTATGTTGAATAACTGAGGTGTCATAGGACTTTAACTCCTCATAACTCCAAGCAAATACATCTTGGAACTCTTTGAACAGATCCACATACTTTGTTTTTTGATCAGGTGGCAGATTTTTGGACAATTTAATAACTTTGGGATTCTCTTCTGTCCCAATATTGAAGTCTTCAATTGCAGTATTTGAGGGTTGCATTTTTGGATTTTTGGGGATGTCATTTGCATCAAACATGTCTTCTAATGGAGTTAGGCCAGCAGGCAGAAAGTTGTCTTTTAAATCAATGATTTCGGCTTCTATTTTGGCTATTTCCTCCAAATGCATTTGTTTCAGCTCTTCTATATTCTTCTGGTCAAAGATAGTTGGGCACAATATCTGTTTTGTTGCTTCAGCTGTTGGAGTTTGCTGACTTTGGATTACTTTTTGTTGTTGTTGGTCATCCATGACATCCTCATCTATATTTATGCCTGAAAACTCCTGTTGTAAGGTGAGGAAATTATTAATTTGTACATCATTTTCAAACACTTGCCATTCTTTGATATTGTCAACGACAGCCGGCCTGTGCTTTATCTCAGCAATGAAATGGTGATTGGGCCCAAAAGGCAACTTGCAGGTGCTAGCAAAGGTGGCTAGGTTGTGCACATGTATGTTATGGTTTCTGGGAATCTTAGCAAGTTGGAATTTGGTGAAGGAATTGAGTATTTCTGTGGTAGCAGACTTGTAAGATCTTAACCTATTGTCATTGCTGACAAAGTTGCCTTTCACCTGTTGTATGATCAGGTCAGAGTCTCCTAGAATTGATACTCTTGTGGCTCCCAAGGATTTGATCAGTTTAAGGCCTAAGAGGAGGGCTTTGTATTTTGCCATATTGCTGGTACATCTGAAATTCAGTCTGTAGGCATGACCCTCTACATGGTTGTTATGTGTATTTTGAATCCACACTCCTGCCCCTGCTCCTAATTTATTAACTGAACCATCAAACTCTAAATACCATGTGATTTCTTGCTTGTGGCCAGTATCAAGAGTTTGAGTCATTTTAGGATTGGGCGGAACTGAGTTTTGTATTTGAGGAATTTGTTCTTGTATACTAGTTGTATTGTTTGTTTTGACACTCTCATGAGTATGGGTAACCAATTGTTCATTCATGTTTATCTCCTATTCTAAAGCCAAAGGCTTATTATCAGTTGGAGGAGATCTTTCATCATTAAGTAGAATAAAAGAGTCCATATCAGAATGGATTGAGAAAATGGGGAAGTTTTGAGGTTTTTCATCACTATTCACCACATATTTCATCAAAGTTTCTTTGTACAGTCTCTTTGGTTGCCCAAAGACTGAAATAGTGGCATAGGACATGTCTAATTGCAAAGATCCCTGGAGTTTGGCCCCCCAAGATCTTGATAACAACATGCCATACTTTGGTGGAATGTCAGCGACCACCACATCCATCAAGATTGTTTTGTTTGGGTACTGGACTAAAGAGACACACAAATCTTTGATTAGGCCTAAACACTTGACCTGACTGGAATCAAATGAGAATAAATCTTTATATGGTCTTGTGATATCCAAATTTAGTTTCTCCATTACAGATTTGGGAATTAGGTTGTGTGAAGCTCCTCAATCAAACATTGCATTGTGTAAGACTTTATCATGGATATGTAGACTGACATAAAAGGGTAGGACACCCTCATTTACTATTTTTCCTTCGACTTCTGGACCAAAAAGTAACTCAGGCGTATCATCTAGGACATTAACATCATCCCTATTCTCTGGTATTTGCAGCGACCTTTTGATTTTGTGTTTGTATACATCATGTTTAGCGAGCTCAGAGAGAGGGATATATATTTTTAACTTGGCTATTTCAACCTCTAAATCAAATGGTTTTTCTGATTGGTTTTTAGTATTGTAACTGGCAGATTTTCCTTTTTCAACTGTGATTTCAGCAATTTTCTCTTGATTATCAATGTAGTCCTAGAGTATTTCTGTTTTGGAAGCGTTTTGAGGGGTGTTGCTGGAATTCTCTTTTAAGGAAGAGGATACTAATGGATGTTTTTATGAGGGGTGTATCTCTGTTATATCTTCTACTGTCACTTCCTTTGGGTTTTGGCCTTTTCCATCAGCACGTTCTATTAAGGCAACTTTTTCTTTTGTTTTCTTTGGCTGTTTAGTATCCTTTGTTTTGACAGGTTCTGGCACGTCTATGGTCCTACTTCTCAACTTGTATTTCTTGTGAACTTCATATACAGCTACATCATAACCTTCTCTGAAGTCAAACGACTCACCGGATTTGGTTTGAAATTGTTTAAATTCTTGGGCTTCTTGGTCATCTTGAGTTAGAAAGACCTGTTGTTCACTGTATAGACCCATCAGGTTGATGTCGGGGTCCTCTGTTGGTTCATTAAAGGTTGAGATATTTGCATAATTCTCTTGAAATGGGGGTCTGATATTCTGATTAGGACCAATCCTTCCAGCATTTTGGTTCATATGTTTTCTAAAATTAGGATTCCTGGCTGTATTGCTCATTTTCCCTTCCCAGGATGATTTTCTTTCAATGGTATCTACCCGGTCTCCCAATCTTTCCATACCTTTGATGATTGCATCTAATTTTTGCTCAAATGTTGAAGGTTCTTCTTTGAATGTTGTTCTTCTTTCTATTCTCGCTCAATTTCGTTTGGCAATCAAGTTTGCTTCCACACTAACATCGATATTCTGCATGTCTGCTAAGTTTAATGGGGCTCTTTCCCTTAATTGATATGCCATGTCCGATTCAAATCCATCAGGGAATATGATCAAGGCCAAGTCAGGTGGGGGTCTAAGGTTTTGTGGTATGGAATTGTATGTATTGTTAAACCTAGCACAATAATCTTGAACAGTCTCTTGTGGACCCCTTTTTAAATTGTCATACTCAGTTAATATATGTAAAGGGTCTTTCTTCTTTTCCCATCTGTTTAAGAAGACTTGATATAGGGCCTCGAGATCAGCTATAGAATTTGCAGTAAGAGATATAAACCAGGTCCTTACATCACCAGTTAGACTTTGAACAAAGATCTTCATCCTTACTCCCTCATCATCAATTTCATAATTTTCAAAATAGTCTTGCATCTTCCTGGTGTGCATTTGGGCTGTATAGGAACTAGCACCATCAAAATAAGTAATCTTACTTTGATAATCCTAAGGCATAGCCCCTGGATTTGCAGGTAATTGTAAGGGAGAATATCTATTGGCCATATTTGCAGGAACAAATGGGACACCAAGAATAAGTGGAACATCTAGAACAACAACAACAACAGTGGTACTGGGAGTAGTATTCGCAGTAAATGGATGGGTGGAAGAGGCGCTTGGAGAGGTAGATGATGAACTTGGGGAAACAAGGTTTGCACGGAATAAAACTTTGACAAGGGTTGGAACACAACTTGGATGGATTGTTTCAGGACTAGAACCAGCAAAGTGTTCTTGTTGCCCTTGTTTCCTAAGGATATTAGGAATTAGATTGGGATTTTCAAAAACAGATGGGGGATCTGGGTCAGGATTTGACCTTGTGTAACGGGTCTTTTTTGGTGTTTTCTAGGAATAGCTGTGGTTTTTAGAAAGAGACTGATCAAATTTTGGAACAACTATTTGGAACTTAAGACTGGATAAAAATTGACTGAAGCAGCTTTTATATACTCCTGCAAATGCGAAGAAAAAGAAGTTCCAAAGCTTCCTGGTTGTCATTCAGATTTTATCTTTAGTTTTAAGGAGTAGACAGCAGTTGGAAAATTAGTTCAAGGTCCCCAGTGGAGTCGCCATTATGTTATCACTCAGGTTGTTCCCTTTGACTCCTAAGGGAAGATGGCTGAGGTAACCACTAACCAATCTTTGGACTGCAGGTCCTAGCCTACCAACAGTCAGAGAGGGCTCTCTCTTTGGGATTTAGCTTTGTTTAAATATTTTAGGCTAGTTATGGAGTTTCTTTGTGTTTTGTTTGAGTTTTGGTGGGATGGTTGATTTGTTCAAAGCAAAGTTAGCATGCAGAGTATAAGAGTTTCGAACCATTGGGCATGGAGTCATGAAGTAAGGCTGCTGGTGTGCTTTCTTGTTTATAAGGGGACTATAGAGCAAGGTATACATGAAACAACGTTCAGGATAAATAAGAATGGAATGAGGGCTAAGGAATGAGAGGAAATTAAGAATCTCTCCTTAAACTTAACAGAGGGAAGGTGAATGAGCTCTATCTAGGAGCAGTCCAGAATTCCTAGATAACTGTCATACATGTGTGAATTAGGGGAAATATGAGCCAAAAGGAATTCACATTTATATCTAATTCAGAGGAAAACATATAGAAACAATAGAAATTGAGCATAGAGTGCAATTAAGAAAAGTCTAGGCTATTCATTTTTCCTGTTATTTAGACAATGATACGATAACGGTTAAACATATATAATGAAATATAATGAAGAAACACTTATTGTTCCATGTAGCAGCACAAGAATTCCACAGTCACTCTTCAACCATTTGAACACAATAAACAGTCATTCCTCCAATCTTTTCAGTCGTCTTTGATTAAAGAAATTCTCAGATATACAGTGCGAGTCTCTCATGAAGTGAATTCATCAACCAACCCCTAGTACATCTCTTTTACCAGTATATATAGGAGTTTTACAAAATATCCCATATGGAAATATCTGGACTTTAATATATATATCTACTTCTGACAAAATTAATAACGATTTGTGGAAAAAGCACACAGCAATAAGTGAGGCATTTAAAGCTCTTTACTCATTGTGGCAGGTGTCCTGTGTGTTGTTGACCCTTCGGCTTTGGCTGGCGGTGGGTGACCGCTTCCTTGAAATGTTGTCCTGTAGTGTTGTCCCGTGACACTTGTTCTGCACTTTTGAATATCAGCACAAATTTCTCCCACTGTTAATTTGAATCTTAGGGTAGTTGAGCCACATACTACAATTCCCTTATGCAGTCAATAAATAAGAAGAGATTCAAACTAATTTAAAAATCTGAGGCAGACTTTTCCACCAATCCTCAGTTGGCAATTGATGTTTTCTTAACTTGTATAATGTTTCATCAACATCAGTGTAGGTATAATAATTCGGCCAAACTGGAAAAAGGTGTGATACCTCATGCTTCATGTAAAACAAATCCTCCAGCTTGTTATATAAACTCTACCCTGTGGGAGGGATTGCTTCTTCTATGCTGTTGGATGATTCTGTGATTTGATTCTGTATGAAAGCACTTAGCCTGCTTGCATACTGTTCTTGCTTTAATAGCCTTCCAACACTAGTAACCAGGTTGGGTAAACCTTTGGTTTGAAAATTTGCAAGCCTCTGTCTAAAGGCATTTACCTCTATCTGCATTTCCTGGCACTTCCTTTCTATATTCTGGACAAAATTCCTCATTGTCAACACTTTCTTGACTTTTATTATAGCCTTTGTCCTCTTCTGGATGTTTAGTGCTTCCAGCTGGTCACCAGTACTAGTATTCAAAAAGATAATCAATCGAGTAGCTTGCTCAGGCTTATTTGCTAGCAATGTTCTGGCTTTATGAGTTTCATGCTGAGCTACAGTCATCAATTTACTTGGTCAAACATAGTTTGTATTCTTGTCCATTGTTCAGCAAGAGATTGGTCAATTTTATTCCACAAAATTGGTTTTATCTCAGTCAAGGTCCTATGGAGAGTGAGGTCTTTCTCCAAGGCCTTTATCTTATTTTCCAGGGCCTTTACTTCCCTGGTTTTCTCAGCAACTGTCATTTTTGACTTATCATAACTAGCCTCAATCTTGGCTATCTTTCCTTTTGTTTCCTTCATCTCTGTCATTTGCAATTCAAGAGCTTTAATCTCTTTCATCATGGCATCCATGCTCAAGCTGGCCTCTTGCACTGCTGCTGCTGTTGGATTTTCTGAAGTCGATGCACCTACTGCTGAAGTTGATCCTAGGGGAGGTGCTGCTGAATTAATTGCTATTGAACGAGCCGTAATTGTCAGAGCTAGTGCTATTAGAGCATTTGGGATGGTTGAGGGGCCAACTCTGGTTGTTTCCCTCGTTGAGCTTCCTCGAATGCTTTCTCCATTTCCATTATCCTTTCATTCATCCTCACAAGTAGGCTTACCACTTCTTCTACTTCTTGTTGTTGTGCTACTTCTGCAGTTTGAGGATGTATGGTGACTGGCAGCTTCATTTGTTTTCTTAATGCTACTATGTCTTCCTCCTTTTTTCTAACCAAGGCCTGTGTGCCTTTGGGATCTTTGGGATCATGTCCCAACTCTATGATGATCTCGTCCAAGGATTTTATCCTATTATCCTTGGCCAATGATGAGGCCTTTTCCAGCTCTAATGGGGCAGAAGTGTTGTATAGAGAGTTTTGCAATCTGTGGGCCAAAAGAGCCTTGTCTACCAATGTAGAATACACCATTTCTCCTGTCTGCTTATGCAATTCAATCTGCTCTAGAGGATGTATATCATTTGCTAGTACCTCCAGATTAGTTCTAATGTAATCTGCAGCTGATTGTGGTTGCTGTGTGGTGAGCCTGAAGTGACTGAGTGTCATCTTCCCTGCTTCTATATCATAGGCTGCCATTAGCCTCTGCTGGTTTGTTGGTGCCATTCTCATTAATTGTTTGTAAAGATGGAAACTTATTGGCTCGTTCCTAGCTTTAATCTCTGTGAATGCCTTCTTTATGTCTGAGCCCCTTTGGGTCTGCTGTTTGGAGGATGAAACCTCCCAACCTGGTTGTCTCTCTTGCTCCTGCTGAAAGGAGCTCGCTGATGTTTCCAAAATAGGAGGGATCTGCTGCTCAGAAGTCCCCTCACCCCTGATCTTTCTCATGGTCTCTTCAATGATTTCCTCCTCGGCATAGGGGTTTCGCCTCTACCTTTTTTCTCCTTGCTGGTCCGTGAATGTCCCTATGGGTGTCTCATCTGTTCTATCCCTTTTTTTACCTCTTTCCTCATTGTGATGAGTTTGGAGCTTAGGGATTTCAGGTGCTCCTATTTTTGTTAAAGGGCTTTGCTCTTGACCCTTTTCTGGATTTGAGGATGGTTGCTCCTCCATTGTGCTTTGCTATTCAGAATGTTCAATTTCTTTGCCCTTTTCTGCTGATGATATGGCCTCTTTAGCAGGTTGCCTTGAAGTAGCAGTTGATGTGCTTTCTCCCACTGGTTGAGGCTGTGTGAAGGTGACCTGTGCAGCATAATCCAGGTCGATTCTTTTCTGAATTTCTTGCATGTCTCTCTTTAATTTTTCTTCTTCAGTGAGCTCTTCATCATCTAAGGTGCCTTCTACCCATTCTGGTTGATTGCCATATTGTTCAACGTGGGGGAGTAGATGGTGCACATATCCTGAAAGCCTATGTTTGATCCTTCTAAGGCTTATGAAGTGTTCAGGGTCATATGGTGCCCAGTAGAAGCTCTATTTCAGCATGAGTTCTTGTCCTAGCATGTTGTCTGCATCTTTCCATGCTTCTTCCCTTTTGTTGAAAACAAAGGGACCCAACTGGTTTTTTATTTTAAGCTGTGCCTTCTTGTTTTTTCCATGGAAATGGGTTAAGTCTGCATGAATGAATTGCCTGCAATATTCCAAGGCAAAAGTCTCAGAGGGACATATCTTGGCAGCTTGTAGGGAGACCACTCACACCCATAAATTCTCATTACTATGTGGTTTTGGTAGAAATTCCAATCACCAATGCTATAGCCTTTAGAAAGATGCAAGATCCTTTTCATTTCAACAGTAAGCCTGATAGGAGGAGTCACCATCAACAGGCAAGTAGCAGGGTAAATGAATAGGTCAATAAACTCACACTATGTGTATGGAGAATGGTGGACTTCATGGAAAACCAAGGTCCAATAAACAATAGATCTCCTCTCTCCCCTTGGGTCTAATATCCTGAGAGGAACCTTGAAAATATTTGGGTGATAGTAGAGCAGCAAGTGGTATATACAAGAAGTGTATTTAAACAATCTTTCTCTCTCCATCATCATTAATTTTTCATGTATTTTGTTTGTTATGAATGTGGCATAGTCATACATGACAGCAGGGGGATGCCCTGGGGTGAATATGGTTAGGAGAGAGAATGCAATCTCATCCACAAATTCTCTTGTTTTGCATCCTAAGATGTATGAAATCATGTCCACCATGAGCTGGCCTGTTTCATTAAATGAAACCTGATGATAGGGAGGAGGATGATCATATTGGCATTCTGGCTTCATAAATAGCTGACTAACTCTTGATATTTCTGCATTGGAGAGCCTTAAACCCTGATCTACCAAGAGTTTCATTGTGAGGGGAACCAGAGTCCGAGGAGGCTCAAAGTTCAGCATTTCATTTATAGCTTGAGGAGTGATATAGAAGAGCATAGAGCCATCTGGCCTGAGAATTGCCCTCAGAGTGGGTTCATAGTGTGCATGGCATAGGTGGATGAAATCAGGTAGCACATTGACTTCTGGAAGGTAATAGAGGGGCATGCTGGATTGCCAAATCCCCAAAATATATGTGTTATTCCTGTGATTGTGTTTGAATTAGCCCACAGTTTTGAGGTGAGCAGTAAGGCCCATCATATCTCTGATCTGAAAGTCTCTGTCTACTAATGGTAGCCACTCTAAGTCCATATGTGGAGCATTTAAAGGAGCAATGTTCAAGGCTACTGGAGTCTCCATATCTGATAGTGCTGGTATGGATTGCAATGTGGGTGTCAAACAACAATAGGAAGTGAAATTTACGCTCAGAGGATATTGACAACAGTCTGAAAACTGACTTTCTTTCCCAAACCTATTCCTGTGTATTCAGTTTATGATGAATAACAAATTTATAGCCCTTTGACTGGGTTCTTCACACAACATTGTTGAATTGCAGGCTCTGTGGACTGAGCGCCGAGAGAAGTGGAGTTGGATTTCGCCCAAAGGGACACAAGTCTGCAAAGGGAAAGGGAAATTGAGGGTTCCCCTTTTAGGAAAATAGGTTGCAATTAATCAGAATAGGGTGCTCGGGTGATTTAACTCAAAGTTTGAGCGATTCGTGGAGTTTGTGAGTGAATATAGACGAACAGAGTGTAGGAATAGCTTGTTTGCAGAGGAGACTGGTTGAAATTTGCGAGTTTGTTGTGAATTACTAGCTCAATAAGGAATGCCGACGAGGGGAGGATTGGTAGGAGTTCCTACGGAGAAAAATGCAGGTACCTTCAGCAATTTTGAACAGAGAAGAGAAAAAACAGGGCTTTCGGGTGAAATGCGGATAAACACCTCTTTACAAGGCGTTGAGGGCACTTGACAGGTACAGGATGAGCTGCGGAGTGCTGCTGCAGAGCAGAATTGCAGGTTGACAGTTTGTAGAAGCTCTGGGAGTGCAAATACCAGAAAATGCATGCATTTCGTTTACACAGTGAAAATAGAAATAAATCAAATATAGTCGTTTTCACTACTTTTAACCAAATTTTGGAAATTTGGTGCTTTTTGGTGCTTCCCTTGGATGACGTCATCATGACGTATTTTTTGTAGGGTAGCGAGTATGGAAGATGATGTGGCGGCTGACGTGGATGGTGACGTTAGCATGACACGGTGGCAGGGTGATGACGTCAGCGGGTGACAGGGTGCAGGTACAATACAGTGGCAGGCGACGTGGCAGCAATGTGGCGGCAACGCCATGCAGTGATGTAAGCAACAGGGGAGGATGGTAAGCGGTTTGCGTCGGACCACTTTTGGTATGGGATCGATATGTGTCAGGGGCGCCCGATGCAATAGGCGGCCGATAGCTATCCCGGTGTACGATGGTGAAACAGTTGTCCATCAGGTACTATCGTACCACTATGAAGGGGCGCTCGATATGCATGAGGGCCGTCGGATCTGGGAGAGCCGATCCAACGGTGGACGGGAGGGAAAAACCATCGGGTTTTAGCAGAACATCGCACCCGATAAACATAAATTTTTCACGGCTGCAGGTGGGTTAAAACCTTAAGTTTTGGGTTAAATGCGCGCTCGGGATTTGGTTGTTTTATCAATCAAATGTTAATAAAACCCCAATAATGTGTGCGGGGGGGTGGCTGAACATAGCTATTTATTTAACAGGGTGTTAAGTAAATCCTAAGGGTAAGTGAACATGGAAAGGCTAATATTTCTCGACTCTTGTTATTAGGCTATAGTTGCCATGGGAAGGAATATTTAGTATTTTTGGGGTTTTGTATATAGTCTTTTGTAGAATATGGATGGGAAAGTAGTTAGGGAGCTATATAGTAGAATTAGGAGTTAATATGACTTGGTGAAGTGGAAATGTAAGGGAAATGATGCCAAGTGCAAGATCTGGAACTTAGATATGTGATTTGAATAGGATATGGGGAAATGATTTTACACAAGAAATGTGGCTTCTTTTCAGTAAGTCAATTTCAGAAGTCAACTTGGCTCTCAACCAGAATGGAGTGAAAATGGAATTTTTGGGCAGATCCCAAAGTCCTTGAGGGGATGTTAGTGAATGATTTCTGAGGGGATGAAGGGGGAGTTAGACATGCTTCCTTGTTGTACCGTCAAACAACTGCCATGGTACTACTACTTCTAATGAGATGAGCTTTCTTTGTTTAGGTCAAAACTGAAGATGATCTTGCTTCTGCAACCCTAGGCTACCTACCCAGCCTAATACACCTAGCATTTTTTGTTACTTCAGGAAGGGTGCACTTAGACTTGCAAACCCCGATTTCCTTTTTCTTTTTTAACTGCCCTCCTATCTAAAAAATACCTTTATTTCTTCCAAGGGCCCAGATTAAGCAGTTGGGCTCCTTAATTCTCTACCTAGCTAATAATCTGCCAAGTTTAAACAATTTGGATAGATTTTCTTTCTCTATCTTCTAAAACAAGAAATTTAAACCTAGGGAGGCCAAGATTAAGCTGTTTGGCCCTCCCTTAACTGTGACATTCTTCAAAAATGGAACTTTTGCAGCATGAAAACGATGAACATTTTTGGCACTTCCACTGTCAATCATGAAAAAAAACCTATTGATATAGGATGCTAACAGATCCTAGTAAGGTTGCGATAATCTTGAATATGCATGGCCAACAAGTGTTAAGCACTTGAGGTCCACCTTAGCCACAAAGGATATTTCCGCAAGTTCATCTATGACTATGCCTCAATAACTGCACCATCGGAAAATTTGTTGAAGAAATATGAAAGGTTTGCTTGGTCCAATGAATGTGAAGTTGCTTTCAATGTATTAAAGGAAATGCTAAAATTCACTCCAATCCTGGTTTATGAAGATTGGAACAAGAAATTTCATGTTCGAAGATGGAAAGCTTAATAAACTGATCTACTTTTCTAGTAGAAAATTATCCACAACGGAAAGGAACTATACCACAACTGAGTGCAAAACACTCGCGATGGTGTTCTCACTACCAATGTTGTGACACTATTGTTGGTATATGACTAATGTGTTGTCCTTGATGGAAACCTACTTGATAAAGATGTCAACATGATGATAGAAGGTTGAGTATACAAGCTAATATAGATAGATTAGACAAAGGAATATCAGTTCAGAGACAAAGGAATGATAAAGGCAAAGTATAAGAAAATATATGCGGGTAGTATGAAAAATGTTGTGTACATACATAGGTATGATGAAGAGAAGTCGTGTATAGTTTTTGCACCATGGTATTATGAATATCAAGGGTCTTTACCATGGTATTGGCCCATAGCATTGAGCGTGACAATGGATGTTTGATCTCGTTAAAGAATACCATCAACATTAAGAAGGGATTGGCCTAAGATATTGGCTAAGGCTTATACTATATAAGGAGATGGAGATCAAGTGTTAAAGTGTGCAAGTAATGGACTATTTATGAATTGATCTGAAATAGGAATGTAGTAGGGAGCATGGAGATGGATCAGATCAAATAGATCTGAAATGAACACATATTGAATAATCTGTTTATGGTTTGGTATATCTGTGATAATGATATTATGGTATGTGTCTGTAATAGTTTGCATGTCAAGATTTGGGTTTGACAGATGTTGTGTTGCAATGAAGGTACGTCTTAGTGATTACAGATATGTATGTGGGTTTAACACTGAGAGGTCATGTAGATATACGGATCTTGTATTGGTGTTGGGACAGGGTCCTTGGGGTAAATTTTGTAACTAATTTTGTTGTATTTATAAAGTCTCTGCATTTTGATGGAGTAGAGCGCGAAGGTCATAGAAGTCAAAAGGGATTTTAGTCCCTTAATTTGTTAGAAGATAGTATTTTTTGTGACCCGCCCATGGTTCGTGAACCATGGGTTTGTAATGAAAGAAGCTAAACAAAGGAGTCATAGCGAGTCATAGGAAGTCATTGAATTATTGAAGATCATTATATGGGCCAGTAGTCTAAGGCAGAAAAATGTGTTTTCTATACTCAGGTGAAGGGGAAGGCTCCTGTAGCTGTGTGTGCAGAGACCTTGGTAAGTTTACAAGCTAATTGTATGGGCCCCTGCAGTTGTGTGTGTAGGGAAGAAAGAGTCTGTAATAGAAGGATTAATCATAATAAATACTATTTTAGCCACATTGGTGTATCTGTGTTGTTCTGTTTACTTATGCATTTTTTGTGTATTCTTTCTATTTTTTGTAATTATTTGAAGAAACACTTAATTGGTGCATGAAAGTAGTATATCTGATAGTTTACATGAAGTTATGATTACTTAAAGCAATAAGAGCAGAGTTAGTATTTGTAAGTTACTGTAAATTCTAGATTTTAAGGGTTAGGGTTCGTGAAGGTCATAATAAAGTCTAGAAGTAATAGAAAGTCATCACATAGACCTCTAGATGTAGAAACTTGGTTTTATCATTCCCTAATATTGCTGAGATTACAGCTTGCGCTATGCTGGTTGTTTCCGAAAGAGCCAGCAGTTTAGGATTTTGTTGGTTGTCACATCTAACTCTCAACCTCGGTCAGTACCCCTAAAGCCAACAAATCGTTTTGTTGGTGGGACTGAGATTTGTCTGAGGAATGTGTGATACCAAATAAATGGTTTCCAACTAAGGAAGTAATCGAGAAGTAGATAGATCAGAAGTTGCATGAATTTTCATCTCAGGAAAATAGGAATCTGCGCCTATCAAACTAAAAGTGGTTGAATAGATACCTATGTACATATGAACACAAGATTTTCTTTTTCTCTTTTATGTGTGAATTACACTAGTGGTTATCTAAATCGGCGAATAGTCAGGGTACGTGCAAGTTGGAAAACCCTATTGTGTGGACTCCAGAGTTGATAAAGCATCTAGAAGCTTCAGAAAACAAGATCGCGAGGGTTATCAATTACTAGATTGATTGCATTTTTGGCGGATTCGTCACTGAGTTCGTGATTGATACATCTGTAAGTTATAGCGAAGCTAAACAACGATTCTTTAAAGGACCAAGAGGTAAGTATCTGAAGTCCTTGGAAACTTGGATTAAAATGGTATTATGCGAGAAAAGGGTAATGCCATTAAATTAATGTTTAGAAGAGATCTGATGGGAGCTACTCAAAGAGGAAAAACGTTGAGAGGAAATCTAGATTCAAGTGCCAAGTATAGTCCTCTATTAGGAGCATCTGATAGTGATGAAGAAAGCAATCAGACACCTCTCGGTGTGCTACAAATGGTAAAATAGGGTATCATGGGGATACCAAATCCATCCTCTCCACCTCCACCATCACCTCTTCCTTACACACCTACACCTACGCCTCCACCTCCACCTCTGTCTCCGCTATTCGACATGGCTAATGCTATGAAGATGCCCATATTCAAAGGTCTGGGGACATAAGAGCCTGAATAGTTTTGGTTTGTAGCAGATGATGTGTGGAAGTCACAACAGGTTACAGATGATGATTTGAAGAAGGCACAACTGGTTACAACACTGCAAGATAGAGCACTAACCTAGTATATTAAGTATTTTTCAGTGCATCCAAATGTAACACTAGACAGGACAAAGATGATGCTCAATAATGAATTCAAAGAGCGTAAGCCACAAGCCCTATCTATGATGGAGGTCAAAGAGATCCAGTAGAAGGTAAATGAGCTCGCATGGGACTTTAATCATAGATTGAGGTGTCCACTACAGCAGGCTAATATCCAGATCATGAATGATCAACATAGGTATTGATACATTGCTCCATTGCTACCCCATCTGAGATTGCCGTTGTCACAGTAGAAAATTGGCACACAGGCTAAAGCATTAGAGATTGTTATGAGATTAGAAGCTTCTCCCATTTAGGATACGAATCTGGGGGTGCAACAGATTCAGTTGTAGTTGACTCACTTACATATGGAGTTGTAAAGCCTCAAAAAGGGAAAGGAAGTCCAGATTGAGGTTCCCATAGAATTTTGGTGCTTGAAAAGCAAAGGTCATGGTCATGATAAGGACCATTTCTTGATATATCATAGTTATATTATTGTGGGAGGCCCTTTCCACTTGAAGCCAGAAAATATGGTGGGCCGAGCATGGGAGTAGTGCCATGGTGCACTATATGTTAGGTTACAGGAAAGCATGCAACAGATAATTCTCATATACTACAGAAGTTTGTACAGACCCCCGAATAGTTGTTTTGCGGTTTTTGCAAATTTGTAGGTCATGATGAGCACCATTGTCGAAGTTGTGAATTGATGATGGATAGAACCCCTACATATAGAATGTAGGTAGAGACTTGTCCTCAACAAGATCAAGGTGCAACTATGGCACATGGAGGATTCCAAGGCCAAGGAGGAGGATTTGGAAGGGGTTGTGGTCAGTTCATTTGTTACAATTGTGGGGAAGTAGATCATTTTGTGCGTGATTGTCAAAATTCAACGCACCCCTCATGTAAATATTGTCGCGAGTTTGATCATGTTATAGTAGAATTCTTTGTGCTCATTACGAAGCTGCAAGAAAAGAAGACTCAAAATCAGCAGCCTACCGAGAACATCCAGATGATGAGATCTGAACTGCATGAAGGAGGCCCTAGTGTTAATATTGTCACACGAAGTGTCATAGCTACCATGGAAGATAAACTGAAGCAACCAGAGGAGAATGTGTGGGTTTGCAAGGCTGTTGATAAGGAAACTAAATTTGATGTAAATAAGGTGAAGGAAACATTTATGGAAGAAAAAAGGAGCTTCGCGGATGAAGGATATTCTACATCAAGGACTCAAAATATAGGAAAGTCTGAAGATACCAATGCTGCATAGGAGGCAGACCCCTCCTTATTAGCATCATTTTTGAAAATCTGCATGAAAATTCTAAGGGATAAGAAGGAAGTAGAAGGATTGCAAGAATTGATAGATAATTTCAATAGTAAGAATAAGCCTCTACCACCACAACGTGCAATACATAATGTGGGAAGAAGTAAGAAGAGGTATGGCCATAAAATGAGATTAACTATCGAGAATGGAGAATATGAAATGGACCAAGTAATTCTTGATTTAGGGTTTGATGCAATTTTTCTACTGAAACAAACCTGCGAAAGAATGGGGAGGCCAACACTACAGTGGTCCCCGATCCAGCTAAGAATGGAAAATCAACAGAATATTATTCCTATGGGGTGCCTACATGGAGTGACTGTGGATACTGAAGGGGTGCTCACCATAGATGATTTTGAAGTAATCAAAATAGTGGATGACAATAGCCCATATCTAGCACTACTTGAAATTGATTGGGCATTTGATATGAACACAATCGTCAACCTAAAGAAGCGCAGTATGACATTTGAAAAGAAATAACTAAGGGTGATTGTGCCATTCGATCCAGCCGAAGGTGCGCGATATACTGAACTAGTCTGTGATTATGAGGAGGACGACAATATTGAGCATATCTATAAGTTGATTACACGAGATGAAGATTGGATCAACCCTACACATGATGGGTGAATTACATGGGAGAAGGATATCTCCTGTAATTCAGATTTATATGAGGAGCTCGAACACCAGCATAACCAATTGGATGAAGTATCATCATTGTGCTACAACCAGATTACCAAATCACTATGATGTATATCCACTGAGGTATGAAATTTACCGTATTATGATAGTTTAGAGGATGTTAATTTATTTTTGGATAAATTTGAAAGGGATGTAATAGAGGAACATTGGTTCCAAATGCTAAACATTGCGCTGTGAGCTATGCCTACCCATTGGTGAGGCATGCAGAAGAATAACTTTGCAGATTGGAAGGAGTATCGAAGAATGATGAAGTTGAGGTTTCGGTGCGCTCATACCCTCATTGCAGAGAAATACTTAGGGAATGACGATCTATGCGAGCACTTAGCTCATTGGACAAAAGCATGGCGAGAAGAACCATAGCCAGATTGGGTTCATATATTCTGCCACACTTTGGATACAATCCCGATGAATTGGTATCTGGAAACAGAGCTGCGACACAGGACCGCAAAATGGAATGTTTTGAAAGAAAGTTTTATGTTAACTTTTAGCTGTGAGGGTGGGTTTAAGTGTATAGATGAAGCACTGCAGGAGATCAAACCTTCTATATTCAAAATTCTTGCATAACTTATTTATTAGGTACAACCAAATTGGGGTACGCAATTGCGCCATATGCTCGAATGCTAAAATGTGACCACGAAGGATGGTGAAGAAGGTCCCAAGAACGTCCACATTCCTGAGTTTGAAGGACAACATGAAGTCAAGCGGCCTAAGGTAGAAATCCCTGAATATCATAGCCCTTAAATACCAAGCAGTTGAATATTGGATCGAAAGCGTAGGCAAAGTTCGCGAACATAGGTGACTATTGGGATGAAGATACAATAGATAAGGTTGCAGAGCTATTACGAGAGTATCAGGACTTGTTTCCCACCAAGTTCTCTGATCTAAAAGGGATAGTATGGGATATGGGAGTCATGAATATCACTTTGAAGCAAGATGAAAACCCAGTGAAACAGTGCCCCTACTAATTAAATCCTAAGTACAAGGAAAAAGTGCGCAAGGAATTCGATAAAATGCTTGAAGCTTGGATAATTGAGCCTATCGAGGAATAGGATTGGGTTAGTCCCATGGTGGTTCAAAATAATAAAATACAAGGTGAAATTCAGATATGTATAGACTTAAGGAAGTTAAATGGCGTGTGTGTCAATGATCCATTCCCTATGCCATTCATGGATGAGGTATTGGAGAGCATTGGAGGCCAGGAAGCATATTCGTTCATAGATAAATTCTCAGAGTACCATCAGAACAACATTGTGCTAGAGGACCAGAGTAAGACCACTTTCGTAACTGAGTGGGGTTGTTTTCAATATACAGTGATGCCTTTTGGGCTTAAGAATTCCCCTGCAATCTTAATTAGGGTGGTAATTGCGACCTTGAAGGAATTTATCCATAAATTTTTCGAGGTCTACTCGATGACTAAACAATATTCGAGTTAGTAAAGCGACATGTTGCTAGTATACGCCTCATGTTGGATACTTGTCGAAATCATAAGATAACCCTTAATTTGGATAAATGCATATTCTGCATACCCTACGGGATACTATTGGGACATGTTGTTTGCAAGCAAGAATTAATGGTAGACCTTGCCAAAAATTGCAGTAATCGTTAATCTAGAAGCCCCAAAGAATGTTAAACAATTGTAGGAAAATTTGGGCCATACGGGATATTATAGGAAGTTCATCAAAGCATATGTGACAATCACTATGCTTATGGAAAAACTATTGAAGAAGGATGCAACATTCTGTTGGGATGAGGATTTCCCGAAAATTTTGGATGTTTTAAAGGAAAAAATGTTCACTGCACCCATTTTCATGTTCCCCAACTAGTATAAGGAGTTCCATGTTCATGTAGATGTTTCCTTCATTGTGCTAGGAGCTATGTTGACCCAACCAAGTGAATGAGATATCGACCATCCAATAGAATTTTCAATTAGAAAGTTGTTCAAGGCCAAAAATAACTATTCAACCACAAAAGCGCAAAGGTTTCGCAATGGTGTATATGTTGTAGAAATTCTGGCACTATCTATTGGGTCTGCACTTCAATATGTATATAGATCATTCCGTTATAAAATACTTGGTCAAAAATCCCATATTAGGGGGGGGGGAGATTTGGAGATGGTTCCTTATTTTCCAGGAATATGATTTCAAAGTTATTGTGAAGCCAGGGTGTCTGAATGCTGGTCCAGAACACCTATTGTGAATTGAGAATGGGGATGAGCCTATGAGTCTAGCGGAAGGGTTTCTTGATGTGAAACTCTTCGTTGTTTGTGTCAAAGATGATCATTTCATAGATATACTTCAATTATTGTCTATAGGCACCATTCCTGAAGGGAACTCAATGCACCAAAAGAAATAACTGGTGGTCTGGACTACAAACTTCTTTGTTATTATCGGACACATACAAAATGGGATCTGATGAAATATTGCATAGGTATGTTCCAGAGTATGAACGGAAATGCATCCTTGCATAAGCACATGGAGGAGTAGCGGGAGGACATTATGCAAGAAGAGAAACTATGTAGAAGATCATATACACAAGACTTTGGTGGTCGACTGTGCATAAGGACTCCAAAATATATTATAGGGCATGCAATGTCTGTCAGAGGATGGGGATACCGTCATGAAGAGATGAATTTCCACTGAATCCGCAAGTGACATTGCAGGCATTTGATAAGTGGGCAATAGATTTCGTGGGACCAATACAGCCAATGGGGAAGAAGACAGGGGCCAGATATATCATTACTGCGACTAAATACGTACCTAGGTGGGAGGAGGCATAACTTGTAAAAGCTTGTAGCACCACTACCACCGCGAAGTTTATTTTGAATATATCTTGTCTTGGTTTGGCTACCCTAATATTTTGATGAGTGATAGGGGCACGCACTTCATGAATGAGGAAATTTCTGAATTGCTTGAGGAATTCCATATATATCATCAGAATAGTACACCTTATCACCCTCAAGCGAATAGCATAGTAGAAGCCTTCAACAAAATTCTAGAAAGCGCTTTGACGAAGATTTTCAACGAGAAGCAAAAGGACTGGAATGTGCACATACGAGTGGTCCTCTGGGAGTATAGGGCTACCTGCAAAAGGATGATAGGACAAATAACGTTTAGGATGGTATATGGGCAAGAGGTTGTAATGCCCATGGAGTGCATAGTACTAAGCTTACAAACTGCAATAGCTATAGACATGGATGATCGCGATAGCATGGAGGTTTTGAGAGATTAATTTGTTAGATTAAATCTCTTAATATTAATTGTCAACTAGGGGTTCGTAAGCATGAGTTCCCTTGCACTTTCTTAGTTCAAGCTATGTCAGAGTTTAATTATTTCCTTATTAATGATTTATGAGATAAATACTCACAAATATTATCATCTAATGAGCAAACCCAACAATCAAATTTTAACCTAAGGATTTCAAAAACCTTTACAACTCTAGCACTCAAATCTAAACTTATAACTACTGAACTATGAATCTTAAGCAATGGATATAGAATTATACTCAATGAAACCCTTAAATTCTGGTACCAGACCTTCTCTTTGCAAAACCATTTAATCATTCCTCAACAAGCATCCTATGATGATGACAATTCTTACTTGAAGCAATCAAACAAATCTATACTAATAACCACTCAACTTATTAAACTAACAATTCATTTCTGAAATAATGAAAACCCAATCCTCAAGTAATCCAACTCTCCTTATCAAGCCGATGAAAACTTGTCTCATACTAATAAACTTGAAACCTATACTCTACTTTTTTAAATAATAGAAGTTTGAGTTAAAAACAAAGTCTTCTACCTGATCAATCGATCAAAGAAAGAAACAATTGTCTAGTAACAAATTGCTCTTAATCGAAGGTGGGATTAGTTATCTCAACAACTCAATTATTATGAACAAAGTTCAATTGCCAATTCTGGGATTTTATGCCAAAATTTTAATCATTTAATGAGATTGATCAATTGATACTCCACACTGTGAATCTAATTCTTTTTTCTGCATAAACCTCACACACATAGCATTCATTCAGTGTTTCTCAAGTTCATATAAGCATTTATAATCATACTTTTATGGAGAGATTGAGATGATCGTTGTGCAATTCAGGCTTGTGATTGGGATTGTGCCTATGATTTTAGCAATGCAGTTGTGCAGCAAGAGATAGAATGATCACTAAGGGACTTTGAAAGGCATTTTAAATCAGAAGTAAAGGATAAGAAAATGTTGTGTTGAAAACGCAATGAACAGAAGTTACTTCATTCACCATCGATCCTCTTTGGAAACAGAGAGTGTCTCAAAGAAATTAAAGAAATGCGTTTTGTTTGAGATCAACTTGTAGAGAATGTGCAATACAATAGATTGTAAATGTTAATTAATTTACTTAGTTTCCTAATAACCAAATTCAATCTTATGAAAGCTAGTTCACTCAAAAACCAAAACAAGATATGTTAAATGCTAGAACACTGTTATTTAAGCACAATGAATTTGAAAACCTTTTACCACCATGAATCAACGCTGGAAACTAAATTGAAATCCTTTTCAGAACAATTTGGAAGAATAAACTAAAACTTAAAGCAATCAAATCGCCTACTATCTATGAAATTAAATTTCCCAGTGGTGGTGGGCGCTTGCCACCACTAGGTATGAGACTTATAGTATAATGGAGATAATTAAATAATTAATCAGACATTTGCAACTCTTGCAATCACGATTTCTCCTTCAATGCAAACCCAGAGCCAAGATAGTTTTCATTCAATAAAATTCGTAGAACAAAAAGGTTTGAATCCTTCGTTTTGTAGCCATGTATCTCCTCTTCCTATGCTTGCTGCTCTGCTTTTTATACATGTTGGAGATTAATTACATTCTAAATCAAATGGGACAACAAAAAAACTTGACTTCTCTAGATGGCCTTCGAATAGCTAATGGTTGTTGTTGATGTTGATCAATGATAAAATGGAGGAAAGGATTTATCAAACCATAACTGTGGCACCAAAATAGGCAAATTTAAATTTGAATGTTAGGTAGAAATCTGGACATTTTATATAAATTAGCTTTAGAGAAGTCCATATATCTTCCAAACGGTAAGGAATTTTAGAAAACGATTTGAGGGGTAGTAAAATAGTTATACTAGAACCAAAACCCATGTGTCCGATTTTCTTCATTCGCCTTTATATGCACGAAAGTCGACGCGTAAGTTGGAAGTTTGAAATTTATTGCAGATTTGGGCAAATTTGGGAATTTCCTTCTAGAGACCCATAGGAGTGACCTGGGTGCAATCTAGCTTATGGAAAGGTATTACAACATCATTTATGACAATAACCTCTCTCGGTTTCTCTAGAAGCATGCCAAAAGTGTAAAAAGCTCCAATTTGGTCATTTCTGTACGCTACTGGCTTGTGCAGAAACTTGGCATTGGAACCCTGTGAAAGTGAGTTTAGAGAATTAGTCATTACTAAATAATGGCATAATAATATTTAATCATATAAAATCTAAGAAAACTAATGATAGTCAACCACAAAACATAAAATGTGATTTGGCTGTAGGTTGATGGAATTACGGTATGGAACGGGCTAAAAACCTAGGGTTTTAGGGTATGAATGGCAATATTTCATGATGAAAACATGGGAATTTCCAAGGCCCATCACCCCCACATGCCTGAGGTTTTTCATGTCCTCATGCAAACAAATGCTTTGCTAGGAGGAGAAAAATAATGAATAGGAGGATAAGTGACAATGGAAATGGTAGATGGTAATGGAGATGTCTTTGCATGCGTTATTTTTACAAGGATTTATGGATGGTCCCTTATGAAAGACAACTTCAACAATATGTGCGAATGTAGGAGGGGAAGGCATTATAGTTGCTAGTTTTGTTTACATGAAAGAATATGATTGTGACCTAACTTAGGGTAGCATGAAAATGCAGGGTATATGGAATATGTAGTGGTTCAATCATCAAAAGTTACCTTAAATTTCAAATCAATTAAAGAATCTTAAGCATCCTCTACCTCAAGTTTACCCTCGTTGTTGGTGTGCCTAATGCCGCAAGATGAAGTGGAGAATGGAAATGTTATAGTTGTTGTGACTGTTGATAGAACCTACTGCAAAAGGAAAAAGGTCATGACATCCTCATTATCCCAAACATTTTGATGCATGTTTCATCCCCATTACCCCACAAATTTTGATGTATGTGTATCACAACTTCCTGAGACAACACAAGCACCATCATTAATAATCCTCTTTATTGAAACAAAGGAAATACGTAAAATAAAGAACAATTACTTGATCATGCTCCAAGCTCGATAATTATGAAACCATAAGTAAGCATAGGGTGAAATTGTTAATTTATTCATGAAAATTTCCTCTCTCCTAACATCTTCTCCCTCGCCCCCCATGCCTATCATCTTGCATGCCTTCATGCAATAAAAGCCTCTAACAAAGATCAACGATTGAAGGGATAGGGTTTCTATTTTATAATATGTTTAATTGACTTAAACCATAGGGCTAATTAAATGAGAGCATGTTAGTAAGTTTCATGTGATGTCAACTTCCTTTGTATCAATAAGATAATAAAAATAGTAACTAGGGATCCAGGTGATGTCCAGAATAAATTTTATTATTGTAAAAGAGTAACTAAAGCTAAGGCTATAAAAAGAATAACAACAACATTGTTACTGCAGAGATAATGTCATCCTAAAATGTTTAACCATAATAATTTCCACAAAACTTCTCAAGAGTACTGCAAAGAAAAAGTTCTTTACAGTTAATAGCCTCATTATAACAAGTAAAAGCAACTTTATTTAAAAGCCAATGGTTTACAAAGGATAGAAGATAGGGGAAAAATGATAAAGTGATACCATTCCAGAATGAATGTCTTAACATTACCCAAGGTTATAACTGAAGATTCTCTTATTCAAGAAGAGTGAATCACCTGTACTAAGGGTTCCACATCCATGAAAACCAAATCATTTATGAAAAAAATAGAACTCTAGAGCATATTATTGAAAGGACCTTAAAGCCATTCTTATATAGATATGATGGTGAGTCCAGGGAAAAGAAAAAAAACAACCAAGTAAATCATAGTGTAAGGTTAACTTTGATAGCACAGGTAGCGCCCTACTGCCAGTAGGCATCTATAGCCTAGACAAGGATGCTTTTTAACCTAACGAAATGTTTGGGTCCCACTTACTAGATGTAGATTCAGAGTTAGCTTATTTCACTTTTAGATAAAGGCCACTGTTCTGGCTCGGTAACCAGCTAATGGAAGTGCCACTCACAAGAATTAACATGGATGAAAAACCCAGCTAGTGATGAGACCTCCCATCTTCCAGCTTTTGGGTTGAAAGCCATTACTCTGGCTTGGTGACCAGGAGCAGTAATTATGATTGTGGTAGGTCGGCTCATTATGAGATGTCCTATCCTCTCCTAAATCTTTTTGTAGAATCTGATTATGGTTAACCTTAGAGATTACTTAATAAGTGGGGAGATAGATCTACTCCTTAAGAGCACAGGATGGCGTGAAAAGTTTTTAATTACTAATCCTTACTAGTTGATCCTGCTACCCTAAAGACTCAAGAAAAAGAAGACATCTCAGATAATGACTAAAATACTCATTGAGTTAGTCATGCTAGGGTTCTTATGAGAGCTCATTATGGTTTTATAGGAGTGGTTCACCATAGGATGATTTTCATTAAACCTTCAACGAAAAACTTGAAAAGATTTATTGGATGACAGTTTGGTAAGTTTATGAATGGAAAGTATAACAATAAAAATCCCCTAACTAAGCTAATGAGTACTCTCAACCAATAATCAAAGTCACTTTATAAAATATGAGGCATTAATAGTGAAATGCTTCTGACAAGTCTTACCCCAAGAGTGCATAATAACAGAAAGTGAATGGTTATGCCTTAGGAATTGTAGTTTCATGTGTATTGTTGTAAAAAATTTATTCAAATGACAATTTTATTCATTTTCCCATACTACCCTATTCTAAGTTAGAGAGAGGAAGATATCCTTTAAGTGTAGGCATACTTCCAATACAACCATGTGCAGAGCAGGTGCAAATAGATATTCATGCTCAAATTTAACATATAAACTTGGAAGTGTACATGAGCATGAAAAACCAACCAATGTACTTGATATGACAACAAGAGTTTTAAAAGAGAAGAATACTCCCTCGCTTGAGTCATTGTTCGGAACCAATGTTCAATATGATCATGGTACTCTTGGTCCATTTCTTGATTTGGCCCATGCTGCTCATCCTCTTCTTCCATGTCATGTTGATTGTTCTCTGTAGGGTGAGTGGTCTCTTGATTACATTATGGATTTGTTGATAGACATGTCAAGAACTCCTCGATCTCAGGTTCCAGTGGATATTCTCCATTGATTATAGTGCATGATTCATTCGTCTCCTTAGATGACTGGTGAGGGAAATCAAAAGAGACTTCCAAATCCTCTTGTGGTGGTGGAGAAATGGACATGTTCTTGACTATTGTCAAGAAGTTCTCTTCCTGAGAGGTAGAGGTCAAGATCCCAATAACTGCTAGGGCTTGTGAGAGGTCCCTCATATTTATCATCTTCAAGTACATCTGGTTGATTGATAGTTCCTGTCTCCACACACATATTAGTAATGGGGGTTCTTACAACACCCCAAAATGATATAACATTAAAGTTGTGATATTTAAAAACTTTTGCAAATTACATGAAATGTGGAAATGAAACTGCTTCTACTTCTACACATAAAGATAAAGGAAATAGAAAAATTTAAGGACAAGTAGTGATTGGTCAGACTTTGGAGCAACCCAAAAAAAAGTGGATGCATGGATCTTCACTCACATCTTACCATACTCTCTCTACCCTCTGACAGTCTTGCAAGATCCTAAAACTCTGATAATAATGGTTACCTGAATAAGAAATGACAACTTCCCCGACAATGGCGCCAAAATGTTGAGAGATTAATTTATTAGATTAAATCTCTTAATATTAATTGTCAATCCGGGGTTCATAAGCACAAATTTCCTTGCGCTTTCTCGATTTATGCTATGTCAGAGTTTAATTGTTTCCTTATTAATGATTTATGAAACAAATACTCACAAATCTTATTGCCTAATGATCAAACCCAACAATCAAATTTTAACCTAGGGATTTCAAAAACCTTTACAACTCTAACACTCAAATATGAACTTATAACTAGTAAACTACGAATCTTAAGCAATGAAAATAGACTTCTACTCAATGAAACTCTTAAATGCTAGTACCAGACCTTCTATTTGCAAAACCATTTAATCATTCCTCAACAAGCATCCTAGGATGATGGCAATTCTTACTTGAAGCAATCAAACAAATCTATACTAATAACCACTTAACTTATTAAAATAACGATTCATTCCTGAAATAATGAAAACTCAATCCTCAAGCAATCCAACTCTTCTTATACAGTCGATGAAAACTTGTCTCAAACTAATAAACTTCAAACCTACACTTAGTTTTTTTTAAAATAATATAAGTTTGAGTTAAAAACAGAGTCTTCTGCCTGATCAATCAATCAACTAAAGAACTGGTCCTCTAGTAATGAATTGCTCTTAAATTCTATTCTGGAAATTGATTTTTTAAAGTCTTAACACATGCTCTATAAGTTATAAATGGAAAGTTGAAGGTGGAATTAGCTATCTCAGCAACTCAATTATTATGAATGAAGTTCAATTGCGAGTTCTAGGATTTTATGTTAAATTTTAATGATTTAATGAGATTGATCAATTGATATTCCACATTGTGAATCTAATTATTTTTCCTGCATAAACCTCACACACACAAAATTCATTCAGTATTTCTTCAGTTCATATAAGCACTTATAATCAAACTTTTATGGATAGATTGAGATGATCATTGTGCAATTCAGGCTTGTGATTGGGATTTTGCCTACGATTGGGCAATGCTGCTGTGCAGCAAGAGATAGAATGCTCACATAGGGACTCTGAAAGGCATTCTAAATCATAAGTAAAGGATAAGAAAATGTTGGGTTGAAAACACAATGAACAGAAGTTACTTCATTCACCATCGATTCTCTTTGGAAACAGAGAGTGTCTCAAAGAAATTAAAGAAATGTGTTTTGTTTGAGATCAACTTGTAGAGAATGTGCAATCCAATCAACTGTAAATGTTAATTAATTTAGTCAGTTTCCAGATAACCAAATTCAGTCTTATGAAAACTAGTTCACTCAAAAACCAAAATAAGATATGTCAAATTCTAGAACGTTGTTAAGTAAGCACAATGAATTCGAAAGGTTTTTATTACCATGAATCAAGGATGGAAACTAAATTGAAATCCTTTTCAGAGCAATTTTGAAGAATAAACTAAAACTTAAAGCAATCAAATCACCTACTATCTATGAAATTAAATTTTCCAGTGGTGGTGGGTCCTTGCCACTATTGGGTATAAGACTTACAATATAATGAAGATAATTAAATAACTAATAAGACATTTGTAGCTCTTGTAATCACAATTTCTCCTTCAATGCAAAACCAAAGCCAAGATAATTTTCATTCAATATAATTCATAGAAGAAAATAGTTTGAATCCTTCGTTATGTAGCCATGTATCTCCTCTTCCTATGCTTGCTGCTCTACTTTTTATACATGCTGGAGATTAATTACATTCTAAATCAAATGGGACAACAAACAAATTTGACTTCTCTAGATGGCCTTCGTATAAATGAAGGTTGTCGTTGATGTTGATCAATGCATAAACGGAGGAAATGATCTTATCAAACTGTAACTATTGCACCTGTTAACACTCAGGTTGTTCCCTTTGACTCCTAAGGGAATACCGCCGAGGTAACCACAAACCAAGCTTTGGACTGCAAGTACTAGCTTACCAGCAGTTAGAGAGGGCTCTCTCTTTGGGATTTAGCTATGTTTAAGGGATGATTTTAGGCTAGATATAATGCACATGGGTTTTGTTTGAGTTTGGTGGGATGGTTGATCTATTTAGGCAGAGTTGGCATGCAAAGTGTAAGAAGTTCAAACCATTGGGCATGGAGTCAAGGATTAAGGGCTACTGGGTTTGTCTTCTTTGGCAAAAGAGAGGAATACAAAGCAAGATAACTACACATGGAACAATATTTAATGCTGGAGCAAGGATGAAATGGAGGTTAGGGGATGAGAGGCAATTAAGGATCTCTCATTCAACCAAAGAGGGAAGGTGAATGAATAATATCTAGGAGAAATGAATAATTCCTTGACAGCATTCATATGAGAGAAGTAGCTTAAACATGATCAATTAAGTATGCATATTCATCACTAGTTCAGAAGAAAACATTAAGAAATCACAGAAACTGAGCATAGAGTGCTGCTAAACAAGTTCTAAGCTATTCTTTCTTTCTGCAACTTGGATCATGACACATAGATGATACAGACACATATAAACTGAAAACAGAGGTGGAAAAAAAAACTTATTAAGCCATGTAGAAGCATTAGAATTATGAAAAAAGCTCTTTATGCCATCAAAACCGCAACCAATAGTTCATAACAATGCATTCCAAAAATCTTTGATTATAGAACTCTCAAAATCTACAGCGCAAGTCTCTAAAGAGAAATATCAACCAACCAACCCTTTAAACAGCGAATAGGGTGGTTTAAATAGGCAAAATATCTATAATAAAGAGATCTCAGATAGATTTGATGGAGTAACTGCTTCTAACCTAATTTATACTGAAATAAATGCATAAAATATTTATTTAAGCTGTGCTAGAGGCAACAACATCCTTTGTTGTGATGCGCTAGCTATTTGGCCATAACTTCCCCTTGAATACTAAAGCGCTCCCATATGTGGCTTTATGCATTGTTTCTGCAAAAGATGGGATTTGAATCCTTTTATCAGCACCGTTTAGGCGGTTCCACTACCTCAAGTGGCAAAAACTGTGAGTTGGTGAGCCCTTATGGCTCAAATGATGCTTTGCTGATTTTGTTGGGGCCTTTTGATGTTCACCTGCTTTGGAAAATAAATATCTTCCACTGAAAACCTTCACTGATACTCTCTACAGCATCCTGATACACTTTGGCACGCACTCGGTCCCTTCTTGACCCCCGAATGCCTTTGAACTGTTCAATCACCCATTTATGGCCACTACTCGGCCTTCTGCTGCCTTTGGAGTCATTATCAACCCCTTTGATAAATACGATCATTTACATATTTCATCTCTGAACTAAACTCCAACACGAAATCCATTGTTATTTGATTGAAGTTACAGAAGGAAAATAACAGGTTTCAACTTTTTGTGTTCTTCTATTAACATCTAAAATAAATGAACTAGATTTCCCTTTGTGCTTCCTCCACAGCGGAGTCAAAACCCAATGATTTATCTATGACCGCACTTTCTTTAAAGCTACACCATTCTCTATTTGGGGTAGCTCTGCTTTCCTCCCATTCAGACCATTCTCTTGGTGAGAAGATTCCACTTTCTTCTCAACAAAAGCATTGCCTTGGCGAGTAGGCGAACTACTTTTCTCTACATGGGCATCTGATTCTGTCAACATTTTAGTCGACTCCTTTTTTTTTTTTCTTAGCAGCCCCCGTTATCTTTTTGTGTCTTAGGAAGCTTGGCTGGTTTGTAGAAGAAAGAAACCTAGCCCACATGCGATCACTGGTCTTCACTCGGTTTTGAGTCTCTGTGATACGCGAAA
The DNA here is from genome assembly GCA_000404065.3 of Pinus taeda. Classification (NCBI taxonomy): domain Eukaryota; kingdom Viridiplantae; phylum Streptophyta; class Pinopsida; order Pinales; family Pinaceae; genus Pinus; species Pinus taeda. The sequence goes on from APFE030642841.1 coordinate 86,788, forward strand.
TTGGAATATAAGCATGTTTTCCATTTACAGGCCCAACGGTGAAGCCCGTGTACCTTGCCATGGCTCCATGAACAACACTTTGCACAAGAAGATAGCAGTATACATTGTCTAATGCATTGCTTGGAATGGCACAGATCATGTAAGTTGGGTCAATATACTTCAAGTTGATAACTTGTTTTCATTCTGTAATAAAATAACCCTTCAGTTTCTGGGAGAGCCATAAACCAACATCAAGGAGAAAGTGATTTCTAGAGGCATCAGGTTTATCCACACTCTGCATGGAATCAGCAACAAGCTTTTGTCCAACACCTTCTACCACAACTATCACAACATGCCCATTTTCCCGTATGTGTTTGTTGATAAATTCATAAAGACCGCCTTCACCTTCTATCCGACCAATTTGGAACTCCAAGCCTTGGACAACACGTTGAACAGATTCGACATCAAAGACAATATGTTTTAAGTCTCCATGAATCTCATAAACCTCATGTTTGGTGGCAACATTCAACTCTACACATTGATCCAAACCATTATCAAAACGATCAATTCTTGAAGATAGGTGTTGTTTTGCTGCCGTGATAGATGTAAAAACTTGTTCAATTTGTTTGCTAATACTTGAACATGCCTATGATAGGCTACGTCTTGTAGTAAACATCATATCGGAAAGCTTCAAAATGGAACACAGCAGGGGCATTTAGGCCAGCACACACTCACGGCCTCTTCTTTGGCCTCTTGAGGAAATATGGAACATTGCAACATGTAAAGTATGACATATTTGGCATGTAAAAATTTTGATCATGAAAGATGAATACCTGCTATGAGCAGGAGGCTAACAGCACCAAAATAGGCAAATCCGAATTTGACTATTAGGTAGAAATCGAAACACTTTTATATAAATTGGCCTTAGAAAACTTCGGATATCTTATAAACCATAAGGAAATTTAGAAAACTATTTAAGATTTATTAAACCGGTTATACTGGGACCAAAACCCATGTGCCATATTTTCTTAATTCGCCATTATCTACATGAAAATCGACGCAAGATTTGGCAGTTTGAAATTTATCGCAGATTTGGGAAAATTTGGGAATTTCCTTTTAGAGACCCATAGGAGTGACCTGGGTACAATCCAGGTTATGGAAAGGTATTAAAACATAATTTATGACAATAACCTCTCTTGGTTTCTCCGGAAGCATGCCGAAAGTGTCAAAATCCCCAAATTGGCCATTTCCGTATGCTACTGGCTTGTGCAGAAACTTACCATTGGAACCCTGTGAAAATGAGCTTAGTGAAATCCTCATTATTAAATAATGGAATAATCATATTTAATCATATAAAATTCTAAGGAAACTAATGATAGTCAACCACAAAACATAAAATGTGATTTGGCAGCAGGTTGATAGAATTAGTGTATGGAACGGGCTAAAAAACTAGGGTTTTAGGGTATGAATGGGAATATTGCATGATGAAAACATGGGCATTTCTGAGGCCCGTCAAGAGGAATGACTACGCAACTTCTTGAGTTGAAGGAGGATCTCATCTTGGCTGGATTTCATCAGCAGGTTCATAAGGACCGTGAAAAGGCATGGCATGATCACCATATTAAACAATGCACCTTTAATATCAACGATTTAGGTATACTATATGACAGTAAGTTCACACATTTCTCAAGAAAATTCCAGATGCATTATCTTGGGCCATGTGTTGTGAAGGAAATTATCGATGGAGGCATAGTTTTGCTCGTGAAGCTAAATGGGGAGGTATTTCCAGGAAAAGTCAATGGGAGTCAATTGAAGCTATACAAGGGTGATCCCACACCTACGCAATGACTATATGACTGTGGGATATTCTTAGTGTTCCAGGTAGTTGCAAGGGAACATGAGACTCTGAACTACACTACCAAAAGAAAGGTTGGAAAAAGTAATGGGTTGCATGACATATCACAGCAAGGCGCAAAGGAGAGATGTGACAAAGGAGTTATGCTATGATGGTGGGTCATATGAATCCAGGACAAAAAGTGACCATTGGAAGCACTGTAGCTGATTTGATGGAGAATTTTCCATTTAAAGGAGCGGGGGGGGGAGCTTTTAAGATGTATATCTTTGGAAATATGTCGCCAAATGTGCATTAATGACCAGGAATTGGAGGGAATGGTTGGAATTGAATTCAAATTGGTCTATAAATATGGCATGTCTCTGCATTCAAACACTTTTCTTCCTGAGAGTTTTCCTTAAGTTTTTTTTCCTTGCTTTGTGCCAAATAAAGCGTTGTATGTATGAGAAGTATTGGGAGGAAATTATTTCACAAGAGAACTCACAAACTTGCCTGATTGGCACTGTAAGATCATCATTGATAGAATGACTGCAACTAACCTTGAGATGGAGCTAGCCCAACCTATGCTGACCGCGCCGAGGTCACCAAGGTCTATTCCATCTGCTTCCATGGTGGGAGATAAGATGCAAAAAATACCTCAGCAAGTCCTCGTGCAACAATCACCATGGAAAAACGTGACTAAAATCCACTAGAAAGGGAAAATGGATCGGTCCAAACAGCCGACAAAGGCCCAAGACCTGGATGAGGAAGAAATGTACGAGGGCATAGAGGAGATTGATGCAGAGGAGGTTGAGTTGATAACTCAGCTACCAAAGTATATGCCACCTAGAAAAGCCACTGCTAAAGTGCGAATTATCTCGATAACTCAAAGTTTATGGTTTCCACACCATTGTTATTGGAGAGTGTGTTGTTTGAGGGCAATTTGTTGGCCCGTACATCAAGTCTGAAAATGGAGGATTGGGACCTGGGAGACCATGAGAAATTTCCACACTTGGTGCCGAACAAGTACCTAACAAAATTCTACTATGAAGATTCAAATTTTACGTGGCTAGAACCAATGAAATGGGTGACTAGTGTTGAGGTCGTCGGGCTCCTTAATTTGTTGTGGGTGCTGCACTTCAGTCGCACAAATATTAGCACCTTTATGTGTGCCAACTCTTGATGGTGGTGCATGATGTGTGTCTTTGGTTGGGAGAACCCATCCCGATCATTGATATGTTGATCCATAGAATAACATTGCTGCCATATCAAGGAGTGGACCCTGTAGAGGCATTTGTAGGTAAAACGCAAGAGAAGATGTTGGCGGACCAAATGGAAGGTGAGTTTGGTCTTGTGAAAAAGTCACATGGGTATCCCATCTAGTCCATCTCAGATGTTGCGGTGCAGTTTACTACACAAATCTTAGCTAGTAAGATCATGAGAAAGTATCGTGTGGATGAAATACTAGCACTAGTTGTCTCTTCAGCTGCGCAATGCATGAAAGGAGTCCAGTATAATTGGGCTTAATACCTATGCAAAGAGTTTCTAGAGGGCTGCAATGAGACCTAGGATGCGGGCAAGGCATTTCACTACACCTTCTTTTTGCTGTTGATTGATTTGGTAGCCTAGAGGATGCCCGAAGAGAGCCAGTTCCCTGAGTAGGAATTAGACCTACCAGAGGTTGTGAAGCTCGCTTTGTTATGGGCTAGTAAAGACCTCTTGCTCATAATCGAGACAAAGATATTTTGGGTTTTGTTTGAGATAGAACTATGAATGGTGATCAACCAATGGCCAAGGTTATCACCCACTTTGCACGCGAAATACAAAATGTTGTTGATTTTACAGTAGATTTCCATAATCTGCACATTTGCGCAAAGAAGGATGTCATGGGAATATCGAAAAGGTTTCCTTACCTGGTTACCGAAGAATATATAATATGGGTTTTCAACAAGTGGAAAAGTGACTCGATCACCCCTTCTGATGTCGATGCAGGTACAACTACGACTGCTACAGGTTCAGGAGCACAGACCATGGTAGAAAAAAAGAAGAAGGAAGCACATAAAACTTCTACTCATGAAAATGATACATAGAAGAAAGAAGCTATTGTGAGGGAGAAAGAAGCAGCGGCCAACGAAAAAGAAACAGAGCAGGAAAAGACTATGTCATAGGCCACAATTGACGTTGATGAGTCAGACACCGAGCGAACACATGTGGAGGAAGAAACAGAGGTAGAAGAAGAAGGGGGTGTAGATTTGGAGTCCCCCTTTGTTGTCAAGAAGCGGAAGAAGAGGACTTCCATAGGGTCGTGCAAGAAGAGAAAGTCTGATAAAGCAATAGGCGCGATGCCTTTGGTCATCACAGAGGGGGACCTAGATGAAATTTTGGATGTGGTCCATGATGCAATGAAAAATCTAATGATCCACTTCGAAGCGTATTACCAACAAACACTAGGGAAGGTACAACAAGGCGTGTGAGATTTCCATGTCCAAACAGGTCTCATTCAAGCGAGCATGGGACAGGCGAGTCGGAAGTAAGTGAGCCTAAATCAAGTGAGTGGGACAGTCTTAGATGTATAAATCACCATGGATCTCTACACCATGAAATTACTAGAAGGGTCCCTGCTCAACAACTCCACTGAATAGTAGGAACCTCTACTACATATGAAGAACCTAAGTCTGAATCTGGTCGCACTTCCCATTCAGACATTGCACGAGCTACAGCAAGGGGTGTCTGACGAACTCAAGATATGGGTGAAATGTACACTATTGGTCATCAATGAGGCCAAGACTAATAACTAGAAAATATTTGAAAAGAAGGTGCAGGCCCTCAAGGAAAAGGGGGAGGTAACAGTGTAAAGGCCGCAATTGGAAGAAGCTATTACACAAGCCTGTAGTCAGCTTCCAGAGCTCAAGATAGCGATCTTCTCGAAGAAAATTCAAAAATTGGCTGCGGTAGTTAAAGAGCCTAAGGATGAAATCAGTCAAGTTAGGTTTGATGCAGTTACAAATCTCATAGTTACAACTAAAGTTGTAGCCCACTACTCCTCCAGAAGTCACAGAGCAGCACAGAGCTACTATTAAAGAAGGAATGGCCACATTCGAAGATGTAGTCAAGGGCTACACTAAGCTATTTGAATAGGCCATGGAGTTATGGACCTATCTATAGGACGATCCAATTCTAAAAAATATTGTAGTGGACATCAAGGAAATTTAGAGACATTTTGATTAAATCTGATCAACATTGCGCACCTTATCACCAGTGCAAAGGTTCACTAGATTACAGGAAGGAAATATCATCCAAAGTGAAATTGATGAGTTGCATCGCAATGAAGTGATCATATATTCAAGGATGCATCTGTGGTTAGATAAGGCTAGTAATTTGACTTTGTTAGCGTAGAGCAAGCTAAAAGGGATGCAATAGACACAAAGGACCATGGGCCTTGCAGTTTAAGGCCCAACCACCAAAACAATGGTCGAGGAAGTGCGTCAAGCTGCTACACAGGGAACAACAAACCTGCAGGTGTTAAAGATTGAGTTCAGTGTGTTTCAGGAGAAGATCAAGGTGCCACAAATAGAGTGACTTAAGGACGAGTCACAAAATTGTGTTGGGGGCCCGTTGGGATAGGATCCCCTGGGGTAAATTTTCTAACTAATTTTTTTGTATTTATAAAGTCTTTGCATTTTCAGGGAGCAGAGCACAAAGGTCATAGGAGTCAAAAGGGATTTTAATCCCATAGTTTGTTAGAAGATAGGAGTTTTTGTGACCCGCCAATGGTTCACAAACCATGGAATTATAATGAAAGAAGCTATACAAGGAGTCATAACGAGTCATACGAAGTCATTGAATTATTGAAGATCATTGTATGGGCCAGTAGTCTGAGGTAGAAAAGTCTATTTTCTATACTTAGGAAAAGGGGAAGGCTCCTATAGATGCATGCGCAGAGGCCTTGGTAAGTCCGCAAGCTGAGTGCGTAGACCCCTATAGCTGTGTGTGTAGGGAAGAAAGAGTATGAAACAGAAGGAATAATCATAAATAAAGACTATTTTGGAGCCATGTTTGTGTATCTGTGACGTTCTATTTACTAATGCATTTTCTTTGTATTTTCTCTGTTTTCTATAATTATTTGAAGAAACACTTAATTGGTGTGCGAAAGTAGTAGATCTGACAGTTTACATGAAGTTATGAATGTTTAAATTAATAAGCGCAAGTTTAGAATCTGTTTTTTGTAAGTTACTGTATGTTTTTCATTTTAAGGGTTAGGATTCACGAAGGTCAGAATAATCCTTAGAAGTAATAGACACCCATTCCAAAAACCTTTGGATGCAAAAATCAGTACTATCATCCCCCAATATTGCTTTGATTGAGACTGCAACCTGCATTACATGGGTTGTTTCCGAAAGGGCCAACAATTTAGTGTTTTGTTGGTTGGCATAGCTAACTCTGAACCTAGGTAAGGACCCCTCGAGCCATCAACTGGGTAGTTTTGTATATATTCTACATTATGGACAGATTTGTATGCAGTTGTGGTGAATGATAACCATGTACATATGCATATATTCTTTATAAGAGTCAGGTACATCTGCTAGGGTTTTGCAGTATGAGCTTTTAATGATGTCTGATCATTTTTGTTATGTTTATTGTTGTATGTCGTTGAAGTCTCTCTTATGATAATCTGTATTTGATAGCACTAGATGGGTTGACTTGTTTATTGATGTTAGGTCCCTATACTAATAGTGTAACCCCTTATTGTTATTAGTGAATTCCCCTTATTATATTGTTGTGCTGATGTAGTCCCCATATTGTTATTATTGTGCCCCATAGAAGCCCACTATTGTTATTATTGTGCCCTTACATTATTATTGCTATGTCGGCTCTCATTATATTAGGATCCCTTAGACCCCTATATATAGAAAGGAGGTCTTGTCATTTGGATCATACAATAATCGTTCATTTGTGTAATGCAAAGGAGTTCCCCCCTTGAAGAGGCTAATTTCTAAGGTGTTGATCTATCTTTCCTATCTTTTTGTGAGTTGGTTTCATAACATTTGGTATTGGAGCTTTGGATTCTAGGGTTTTGCTGCTCCAACCAGGTCATCGTGGAATTTTCACTATAACTCTTTTTCGGCGATGTTTCAGAAGCTAAAGAAACCCATTTGAGAAGAAATCACACTAAACCTCACATCTGAATTTTAGAACTTGTCTCGCTACGTTTGTAGAGATATCATATGAGGAAGTTAGGGTTTTTGTAAGCTTCAGAATTCCATCTCAAATAGGTTATCGTGGTAGTTTCGTTATAATTTTTTTTCTATGAAGGTTCAGACTCTAAAATTAAAACTCATTTGAGCAGAAATGTTGGGGAAGCACAGGCCTTAATTTTAGATCTTATTTCACTATATTTTTAGAGATACAGTCCAAGAAATTTAGGGTTTCTTCAAGCTCGCGAATTACATCCTAAACAGGTGACCTTGGAAAAATCATCATAACTTTCTCTCTGAGCATCAGATTAAAATTTAGTAAGAATTTGCGGAAAGAGAACGAACTTTAGTTTGCTATGTTTCAGTTTCAGGTCCTAAGGTTGAAATAGTGACACGCGGCACTTTGTACAATTGTACTCTACTGAACCAGTTTATAATAAGGTCATCATGGGAGATTTCACACAGCTCTTCCTTGCAGAATCCAATCATGATCAGACTTGCGGGGTTAGAAAGAGCACTCAGAGTGCTATTCTAGGACATAATTCTAGAACTTGGAGATATGAAATTATAGAGTTATAGTTGTTTCAAGATTGAGCTCCTAAAATAAAAAAATGCGATATGAGGAAGTTTGATGGCAAGGATCCGGTAAATTGGATACTACAGATGGAGCAATATTTTGATCTACATGAGGTGAAACTGTTACAAAAGGTACATATTGCATCTTAATATCTAGAACCATATTTTTATGGTATAAAGGGCTTTGTTCTCGTAAACGACTTGTTACGTGCTCAATTTTCACAGAGAAAATGATAGCACATTATAAGGATACAAAGAGCAATACCTTCTTTAGCCAATTGCTAAATCTCAAACAAAAGTGTTCAATGGCAGAGCACATTGAGGAATTTCAAAAATTGAATATAAGGGAAAAGGATATTCCAGAGAAGTATAGGATTGATATCTCGATAGGGACTTTAAAGGATAACATTCAACATGAGGTTCCTCTTTTGGAACCTCACTCATTGAAGAAGGTATTCAAGTTGGCAAGAAAAATAGAAAGAAAAATTATGGAAACAAGGAAGTCTACCCCTCACAATTATAAAGATGGAAGTGTTGTGTTATGAACCAGCTCACAAAAAGATAGAAAAGAGCGATCAAAGCCTTAGAATCTAGCCTCTTTGAGGGGGCAACCTCATTTACATTAGATAAATGAACAATTCTTAGATGATTCAGATGACAAAACCTCCTTTCTATATATAGGAGCCTAAGGAGCCACAATATAATCGAGCCGACCTAACAATAATAATATAAAGCCACAAAATTTTTCAATAGAGGGATTCTATTGGGCCCTGTAATAACAATATGGGGACAATAGAGGCATAACAATATTAATAAGGGATGCAACTACAATAGTAATGGGGTAATCACTAGTATTATAGGGACCCAACATGCCCGTCTCCTTCAAAAAATTGTTGTCCTCAATGCTTGAGTAGTTTTGGATGCTTCTGTATAAAATTATCATCCTCCCATGTGGAATATTCAGCGGATAAGTTCTTCCACTTGATAAGATACTCCGAAATTGATCAACTTCCTAGCTCTCGAGTTCTTGTTTCTATGACTACTTTCGGTTCCAATATAATTTTTCCTTCCTCATCAAGTTCTGGCAATATTGTTTGAAATGGGAGCTTGTCACCTATAACCTTCTTTAAACATGAAACATGGAAAACCAGGTGCAATCGAGAAGTTGCAGGAAGCTCCAATTTGTATGCCATAGTACCAATCTTTTGCAACACCTTGTATGAACCATAATACTTTGGTGATAATTTAGTATGCTTCTTAGCTTGCTTGAGGGACATTTGCTTATATGGTTGTAGCCATAGGAATACCCAATCACCTACATCAAAACTTCTTTTGTTGCAATGTTGATCTGCCTGTTGTTTCATTCTATTCTGTGCCAACATGAGGTTATCCTCTAAGAGTTGGAGGACTTGTTGTTGATGTTCGTTGTGATGTTCCACTACTTTAACCTTAGAATTTTCTCTTAAATATGATGTGATGGATGGTGGCTGATATCCATAAAGTGCCATAAATGGGGTCATTTTTGTTGATGTATGGAAGGAAGTGTTATACCACCATTCAGCCAGAGGCAACCATTTGACCATTGTGTCTGTTTATCAGATACAAAGCAACGAAGATATCCTTCCAAACATGTGTTTACTATCTTAGTTTTCCCATCAGATTGAGGATGATAAGATGAGCTATGAGCTAACTGAGTACCAAGACAAGAAAATATTTCTGTCAAAAATTTCCAGTGAAAATGGGATTTGTCGACTTAATAATCTTTGGGTTTCATTAGCTTTGAATTGTTTCCAAAATGTGCAGTAGAAACTGTCACTGGCTTTAAATGGATGCGATAATGGCACAAAAGTGTGCATAATTGGTAGCCTGTCAACTAACCACCATGATGAACTTTTCCCTCAGAATTGGGTAAAGCTTGTGATAGAAATCCATTGAAACTCCTCCCACGTTGGCTGGAATGGAAAAGGTTGTAATAGACCTGGTGTCTTAATTGTTTCAACTTTATTTTGTTGGAAAACCAAACATTCCGCCACAAATTTTGAATATCTGATTTAAGGCCATCCCAAAAAAATTCCTTCTTAACCCTGTGGTAAGTTTTTAAAAATCCTGAGTGCCCTCCTAAGGGAGAAGTGTGCAATTCCATAAGAATCTTTGTTTTAGTTGGGAATTCTTACAGAGGTATAAG
>APFE030642841.1:125893-146440 GCA_000404065.3 Pinus taeda
CCCGATGCATCACATTCAATGAAAAATGATTTGGTGAAGTCCGGTAGGGCTAAGACTGGAGTGGTACACATGGCGTTTTTGAGCACGGTAAATGCCTGTTGTGCTTCCTCGGTCCAAAAGAAGGAATTTTTCTTTAGGAGTTGAGTGAGGGGCTTCGCTATGCGACCATAGTTGCGGACAAATTTACGATAATAGCCTGTGAGACCCAAAAATCCTCTCAAGCTCTTCAAAGTCTTAGGTTGAGGCCATTCTTGCATTGCCTGGATCTTTTTGGGGTCCACCTTGACACCTTCACGCCCCACAATATGGCCCAAATACTCAACTTCTTCCATGCCAAACGCACACTTAGACATCTTGACAAATAATTTATGCTTGCGGAGCAGTTGCAATAGTAAATCTACATGCTGAAGATGTGCCGCCCAGGTGCCACTATAGATGAGAATGTCATCGAAGAAGACCAGGACAAATTTTCTGAGATATGGTTTGAGGATGTGATTCATAAGACTCTGGAAAGTAGAAGGGGCATTGCAGAGACCAAATGGCATGACCAGGAACTCATAATGGCCTTCATGAGTTCTGAAATCCGTCTTGGGAATGTCGACTTCCTTCATGCGAATTTGGTGATAGCCGGAGCGGAGATCCAACTTGGTGAAGAATTGCGCCCCATTGAGTTCGTCCAGCAAATCGTCAACCACCGGAATGGGGAATTTATCTTTGACTGTTAACTTGTTGAGGGCCCTGAAGTCGGGAGACATCCGCCACTCCCCATCTTTCTTGAGGACCATGACCACTGGGGATGAATAAGGACTAATGCTGGGACGAATGACACCTGCTTCCAACAATTCCTTGATGATTTTTTCTATTTCATTCTTTTGAGGGAACGGATATCTGTATGGCCGCACATTTGGGGGTTGAGCCCCTGGAACCAAGGTGATGCTATGATCATGTTCCCCTCGCGAGGGTGGAAGCTCATGAGGCTTGTCAAAGACCATTCGATGGGTATTTAAAAGCTGTTGCATTTCAGGATGAATTGGAAGAGGTCTGGTTTTGACTACCTGGATGGCATTAAATTGTGCTACTACTCCATGATGGCCCTTTTTTAACAATTTTTCCATCCGATGCGAGCTGATGACAGAGGGTGCTCCTGCCTGGAGGCCACGGAGGGTATGTGTGGAGTTGTTTTGCTTAAAACTCATATATAACTCCTGAAAATCCATTGTGATTGGCCCAAGGGTGCGGAGCCATTTAGCACCTAGGACAATGTCGCATCCCCCCATGTGTATGGCAAACATGTGGGTTTTCAACTGATAATCCCCCATTTGAAGTTTGACATTTTCACAACGCCCTTCACATTTCATTGTGCCCCCATCTACAATTTGGACCTGGAAGTTAGAGACTGCCCGTACAAAACAATGTGCTGCTTCTGCGTTTTTTTGATGGATGAAATTATGGGTACTTCCACTATCAATCAAGACTATTACTGGGCGATGTTTGAGAAAACCCCTGATTTTGAGAGTTTGAGGGGAAGAGATTCCTGCCAACGCATGGAGCGAAATAATTGGGTTGTCAGATACAGTCTCCTTTTGGTTGTCTTCTTCAATCGCCTCCTGTTCCTCAAGAGGTGGATCTTCCTCAGTGGAGCTGTAGTTAGTGGCATCAATTTGAAAAAACTTGGGCTCCTTGCATTTATGACCAGGGGAATATTTTTCATCACAGTAGTAACATAGTCCTTGCTTCCTTCTCTTCGCCATTTCCTGAGGTGATACCTTTTGGACCTTAAGTGTCTGAGTCGTGGTATGAGCTTGTGGGGGACGACCTTTAGTGGGGAAATTGGGGCAGCTGTATTAGGCTGTTATGGCACGTTCCACCTTACGGGCTACCTGGCAAGCTTCCGTCCATGTGGGAGGGTGGTGGAGTAGAACTTGAGCTTTGATGGCTTCTTTAAGACCACTGATAAAACATTTCATGTAGAACTCATTGGAGAGATGCTGAGTGCGGAAGGCTAAGGCTTCAAAAGCGGTGATATATTCATCCACTGTTACCGGTCTGTCGGAAGCTGTTAGGAACTGCCCAAAAAGGAGTCTCCCTGTTCAAAGCGATCCTCGAAGAGCTTTGGTAAATTGGACCCACTGGAAAAAGTGTGCATTGCGACGCTGATGCCATTCCGCCCATTGCCATCGTTGACTGTCCAAGTACATGGTCGCCACTCTAATCTTAGTCCAATCATCTTGGAGACGATTTAATTCGAAATACTATTCCATTTGTGCTAGCCATGCAAACGGGTTAGAACCGTCAAATTTCTGCATATCCAACTTGGGACGTCGCTGACTGAGTGGGAGATCTCTGTTGGGTGGTGGATGGGTGCGCCAGGCGTGAGGAGAGTGGCTAGACTCACCCTCATGGTCATTATAGTGGTCCTCGAGAGTTGGCTCCTTGCCCTTAATGAGTGCTTGTCGTACCATGTTAGATAGGTCGTCAAGCGTATTTTTGAGCTCGTTCATATTTGTTTCAAGTTTGTCTAGCCTTTCATTGGCCATTGCTTGAGCTCTAGTTGCTACCATACACCAACTTGCTGAAAAATTGGGACCGCAAAAAAAAAATTTGTGCAGAAAATGAATGGTACCACCGTGCTCAGCTCGTTGTCCTGATGTTGATGGGCTAGAACACAAATAAGTGCTTCGGCAGATCCCAGACCTTTTTTTTTTTTTTTTTTTTTTCCGGAAAACTCCTAACGGAGTTTTACTCCTTCTTGATCAATACTGCAGTCGCCAACACCTCAAAATGTTAATGCCGCCAAAAGTCCTGCGAAAATTATAACCAGACACAGGAACCCTTCACAACTACTCCGATCTGTTGGATCTGAGAAATCTGGATCGTGGATCACTACTGCTGCTGATCTGATAGAGCTGCGGTACTGATGTCTGCTGCCGCTGCACTCGCTGATCTGGAATAGATGATGTGTGATCCCCTGATAGAAAGGGAACTATGGTCTTGAGGAGTGTCAGGTGCTACAGATCGCAATATACATAAGGGTCTGACAGTTGTACTCGGCCCAATGTTTCAGGGCTCTAACTAAGGAGGATCGACCGTACCCTTAGCCGTACAACCCGACTACCCTATAGTACGGGCGAGTAATCTCTCCGAGTGCTGTTCTCGGTGTACTGTAGCCACAAGACGGCCGAAGGTTTATCTATGGCGAGGCTTCAAGCTGGCTATGGGGCTTCCTATATACCCAGAGGGTACGTGGAAGACAGTCCGTGCGCGGTTCTGTCTAATGCGCTACTACTCTAAGGGGTACCCACAGGGGTTACAAGGGAGTCCAACAGACGTGACCACCTCTTTTATTTCCTGTGTGCATGCCTCCCCAAATCCGCAGGTTTATGCGCTTAACGACAGATCCCGTGGTTTAAAGACGCCGGAACACGTCTCTAGCCAAAATTTTTTTTTGCTAAAATTTGGAGATCCCACCGAACCCTGGAAAGTGCTCTGATACCACTTGTTATGCTTCTTAACTTGCAAAGTAATACCGCACAGAGAATATGCGAAGAAAGATACCTAGAACACAGAATATGCGAAGAAAATATACCCAGAACACAGAATAGCAATGATTTTATTACTCAGAGAGAAATGTTCACAGGCCTCTTCGAGGGGGCAACCTCCAATAGAGCAGAGCTCGATTACAAAACAAGACACGATACTCCTCGCAGGGAGTCTCTATCCTTTATATATGACTCATACATGCAATACCACGGGTCAATACCGTGGGTTTTATTAATACCATCTATCTAATACTACCGCCCATTTGTAATTAACTGTGGTCCCTTCATTAATTGCGGGTTAACCACTTACAAATATTAATATGGGCTTTATTGACTCTTGACTATGACGTGATCCCATGACATGAATAAGGGGGTTGGGGTGGGACCCTAACAACTGATGCTCTCTTACTAATCTTAACACTGCTACTAAATGTTGAGCATGTTCCTCCTCATCCTTAGAATACACCAGTATGTCATCAATTAATACAATAACAAACTTGTCCAGATAAGGACGCAACACAATATTTATCAAACACATAAATGTAGTTAGAGCATTAGTCAAATCAAATGGAACAACAACAAAATCATAATACCCATACTTGAACCTGAACGTAGTCTTGAAGATATCCTCTTCCTTGATGCACACCTGATGGTATCCCAATATCAAGTCGATCTTAGAGAACACTACTACTCCCTTCAACTGATCAAACAAATCATCAATCCTTGGCAAAGGGCACTTGTTCTTGATCGTTACTTTGTTCAACTGCCTGTAATCAATGCACAATTTGAGAGTACCATCTTTATTCTTTATGAGGCCTAATGTATCCCTTGTCAAGAATTTCCTTTAACTACAACTTCAAGTCTACCAACTCAGGTGTGCTCATCCTGTAAGGTGCTTTTGATGCTGGAGCTTCCCCTAGCACTAACTAAATAGAAAATTATACCTCTGTTAGGAACAGGTCCCCTGGGGTCAAGTTTGGGGTTAAAAGCCCAAGTTTTGGGGCTAAAAGCCCAAGTTTTGTGTAAAGGAGCATTTTGTGGTCGCGGAGCGTGAAGATGTCAAGAGTCAATGAAGGGTTTCCACCCTTCTTTTGTGTAAAAGCATGTCGGCTTTAGAGATCTACCCATAGTTTGTGGACCATGGGATTGTATAAAAAGGAGGTCTTAGAGGAGTCTAAGATAGTAGAGTTCATAGTTGATACTTGATGTTAATGAATGTAATGGGTTTGTGAGAGCTAAGAGCGAAGAGTCTTAGCATAGGAAGACGCTCTGCAGCTAAGTACACAGAGGCCCAAGGTAGAAGTCTGTAGCTGAGTGCGTGGACCCCTGTAGTTGTGTGCGCAGGGAAGTTAGAGTCTATACTAGATATTTGAATCAATAATAAAGAGGAGTATTCTGAAATTACCTTTGTATTTTACTTTTGTATATTGCATGCGATTATGTTATGTTGAGTACTAGGTTTATGTTTTAATGTTATTCTGATGTGTGAATCTATATGATTCTCTGTTTTATATGACCGCAAGTAGAGATACATGTTTACGCGAAGATAACCACAATTTCATGTTAATGTAACCAATACTTAAGTGAATCTGAGTACATACAGAGGTAAGAGTAATTACATAGGCACGTAAGTGCCTAATCTATCTATTTAGGGCCTTCGAAGGACCACCAGAGACTTTTGCAAAGGCTTCGAGGACGAATAAGAGAAGTACTTTGATAAACCCTAAATGGCTTATCGATCTGTGTGAAGGAAGATTAGGGCAAATAACCGACATCACAAACATCTCAGGGTGCGGAAACTTGGTTCCTACATCCCCCCATACTGCTTCGAGTGAGACTTCAGTCCGCGCTCCATAGATTTATGCCAAAAGCGACAATAGTGTAGGGATTTTCTTAGCTTCTTAATGCTAAACCTGGGTCAGGGCCCATCAAGCCAACAAATGGTTCTGTTGCTGGGATTGGGATCTGCATAACGAGATGTGTGATGTCGCATCATTGGAATCCAACTAAGAAGGAGATTGAAGACTAGTTGGTTAGAAAGATCCACGAATTCATGGCGCAAGAAAATAGCAATCCGCGATTGACGAAAGAACAGTGGTTGGACAAATATCTGTACACAGAGATATACAGAATATTCTTCTGTTCTTCTGGTTGAATTATACGAGTGGATCATGAAGTTGGCAGACAACCAAGGGAGGTGGAGGCTTGACGATCCAATTATCTGGACCCCAGAGTTAGTGCAGAAATTGGGAGCCTCTGAAGATAACATCGTGCGCGTTGTCGACCATTGGCTCGATTGTATGATAGGAGGGTTTGTGACAGAGTTCATGGTCGATACTTCAGTTAGTTACAATGAAGTAGAGTGCCACTTTCTCGAGGGGCCGTGAGGTAAGTATTTGAAATCATTAAATACTTTGATTAAGATGCTCTTGTGTGAAACGTGGGTTATGTAGTTACCTTGATGTTTGGGCCTATGTGAAGTGGAAGGATTTTTAGGGACGGAGGAAGAAAAGGCCCTGAATATAGCCCACTGATTGAGCCTCCTTTGAGTGACGATGAAGGAGCAACACAGGCTTCTCCTTTGAGCGCTATTCGGTTGATAAGACAAGGGTTCCTGCGAATACCTACACCACCTCTATCCTCACCTCATCCATCCACACCGCCTCCATCCTCATCTCCACTGCTTACCCCCTCACCCACACCGTCGCCACCTACACCACCATTCAACATGGCAAACTCTGTAAAGCTACCCGTATTCAAGGGCGTAGGAAATGAAGATCCGGACCAATTTTGGTTTGTTGCAAAGGTTGTATGGGAAGCTCAAGGTATCATGGATGATCAAATGAAGAAAGAAATGTTGGTTAGTGCTTTGCAGGATTGCGCACTAACTTGGTACATTAAGTACTGCACTGATAATCCGACGTCCACGTTGGCCGATATCCAGATTGCGTTGAATAAGGAATTTAGTAGACCTAAGTCTAAGGTGCAATCAATCATGGGATTAAAGGATACCATGATGAAGCCTAGAGAGACGCTTTGGGATTTGGATCAAATATTGAAGTGTACGATCCGTGAAGCCAACATGAATCTGACTGATGGGCAGCACTGCTAATGGTTTGTGGCCTCGCTCCTACCTCACCTGATGGTTTTGCTATCACAACAGAAGATCGGGACCTATAGAGGCTCTGGAAATCGCGATGACATTACATGAGACACCAATGCAGGATGCTAATTTGGGGGTTTAGCAGATCCATGCGCAGATGCAGAACCTTTGCCTTGAAATGCAAAGTCTGAAGGAAGACATAACAGCTTGGCCAGAGGCGCGAAGAAGTGTGGTGCCTAAAGTGAAAAATCCAGGGGCATGACAAAGATCATTGTCCCATTTGTTGAGGCAAATTAATTACCTATCATTTAAATGTCAACCCGGGGGTTTCATAAAACTTGCGAAGCATGCGTGCACTAGATATGCTAGAAATTAACTTTCAATTTAGATCAATCTAACTACGAAACCAAATAATGAAAAACCAAATTCACCTATTCTAATTCAAAACTCAATTCAAAATAAATTATAGTACAACGCCCGGAATTGAAATCTTAATCTTTCAATCTTGCAGGAATTGAAAAGCACACCACTCTTTCAAAAATGAAAGCAAAAACAATCATTCTTAACCTCTCACACATGAAAATATATGAAAGAAATAAAAACAAATGCTTTTAACTTCTAGGTAGAAAGAAAATAAAAACAATCAATCTTAACCTCTCACACATGAAAAGATATGAAAGCAAATAAAAACAACTGCTCTTAACTTCTAGGTAGAAAGCAAATAAAGGCAATCGTTCTTAACCTCTCACACAGGAAAAGATATGAAAGAAAATAAATACAAATGCTTAACTTCTAGTTAGAAAGCAAATAAAGACAATCACTCTTAACCTCCCACACAGGAAAAGATATGAAAGAATGAAATCTTAATCTATGAAAGCAATAAATCTTAATCTATGAAAAATAATAAATCTCACACATTGTAGGTGGCCAATCCAGAAGTATGAGAGATAGCAAGTTGAGAGGCTCCAAACGCAAACATAACCAAATCAAGGTGAACATCACTCATGAGCATGGTGCCAAATCCAAATTCTATATTCAAAACATGAGCATTTTCCCAACTTTACACATGCCTTTCAAAGGAGAAGGCTGTCCAATTTATACAAAAACATAAGAAGCTACCTCATTAATGGTGGTCCATTATTCTCTCCCTAGATCCCTAGAAAATCTCATAGAGTTACAACTCAAATAGGTAATGATGAGACACATATCCTCTTTGACCTTTATCCAAATCTTCTTCCATATCTTGAAGATAATTCGAATTTGAGCATTGGAGGCCACATAAGGGTGCCTTGGAAGCTTCCAAATGACCTACACATGTCATGAAACTGAAGCCACTTTTAAGTATTGGCAACTATATGTCATTTTTCTAAGTTTTAACCATTTAATCACTTTAATACTAGAAATCATTAACTTTTGGAAAACACAAAGGTAACCCATATAATTATGAAAATGGAGGCTAATGAAAGGTTATATGGTCATGGAGTTGTGACATGTGAGTGAAATGGTGGTGATAAAGGTGAAAGTGGATGATATTTTGAATACATTTTGGAGACTTTACACCATTTTCACAAATTATGTTGCATCAGGGGGACCAATGCCTCTGAGGTCGGAAGCTACAATAGGGCCAAGTATAGGGCCCGTGCTATGGTGTGTTATCTATCAGGTAGTTGGGAAACATGTGATAGACAATTGCTATTTGTTGCAGAAATTCATATAGACACTGCAACTACTCTTTTGCAACTTTTATCAATCTGTCGGTCATAATGAGTGCAATTTCAAAAGTTATGAATTAATGATGGACAAGACACCTACATACAGGGTGCAAGCAGAAACGTGACCCCCAGACCAAGGTGCTGGAGGAGTGTGAGGCGAGTATCAAAGGCGTGGTTGAGGCCGAGGTGGAGGAGGACCTGGTAGAGGTCAAGGGAAGATTAGTTGTTACAATTGTGGAGGACCAGGACACTACGCGTGAGACTGCTCGAATCTGATGCGGTTGTCATGGTGCTGTTGTACTCAGTTTGACCATGCAACGGAGGATTTCCCTATATTGTTAGCCAAAATACATGAGAAGGGGGCACAGCCTCAGCAACTGACGCAAAACTTGCAAATGATGAGGGCTAAGCCTCGTGAGGAAGACCCCAAGGTAAATATTGTGCTGCAGAGTGGAGTGACGACTGGTGAAGATAAGGGGAAGCAACACGAAGAAGGCGTGTGGGTCCACAAAGCACCAGAAAAGGAGACCGGGTTTGATCTAGAACGTGTCAAAGAAAAATTTATGGAAGTAAAGAATAGTTTTGCTGAGGCCTTTACCTCATGGATTTAGGAGAAATTGGTTGAAGAAATTGATCTGTCCATGATTACCACGTTCTTGGAGACCTGCATGAAACTGCTCCGCGATAGTAAGGCTGTGAAGGGACTGCAGGCACTGATCAATAGGTGCACAAGCAAGTAAAATGCTACTGACAAACCACGTGTAGTCAGAAAGCTTGAGAAGCATAAGGCAGGGACTGAACGTGAGATGAGACTCACCATGCAGATACGAGAATACGAAATGGACCAAGTTATCTTGGACCTAGGGTCTGACGCGAATGTTTTGCTGAAACAGACATGGGAAATAATGGGGAGACATGCACTAAAGTGGTTTCTGATTTAGTTAAGGATCGCGAATCAACAGAAAATCATCCAATGGGGAGGTTGTAGGGGGTAACAGTTGATAACGAAGGCACGAGTGCATTAGCATATTTTGAAGTGATAGAGATTATGGATGACAACAATCGCTACCTCGCTCTCAATAGGATCGATTGGGCCACTGACATGAATGGGGTGATCAATCTAAAGAAGCGGAAGATGAGATTTGAGAAGAAATCGCTGTGCATAGTGGTGCCAATGGACCCTGCACAAGGACCGTGCTATATTGAACCGGTCCGCGACTATGAAAGTGATGATGATTTGTACCAGATTTACAAGATATCGATGCGGGATTAGGATTGGGTGAATCCAATTGCAGATGGACGTATTGCATGGGACCGCGAGAGCTCCTGCACATTAGATTCAAATGAATAACTGGAGCACTAGAAAAATTGACTGCATGAAGTATCTACACTGCGTTGTAATATGATGACCAAGTCATTGCGCTGTGTATCCTCAGAGGTAAGAAATATGCCTCACTATGATGGGTTAACTAATGTTGATCAATTTTTGGATGCATTTGAAAGGGAAGTACAAGAGAAGCATTTCTTCTAGGCATTAGATTAGGCACTATGCACTACGCTTGCAAGATGGTGGGGTACGCACAAAGATAGTTTTGATGATTGGTGTGAATATAGGAGGATGATGGGGGTACACTTTGGTCATCCAAAGGTGCGATTAACAGAAAAATATGATGGGAGAAATTATCCGAGTGACCATTTGGCCAAATGGACTGAAGTGTACAAAGCAAAGCCTCAACTGGAATGGGTCTATCTATTTTGTCATACCCTGGATGTTATACCAATGAATTGGTACTTGTCGACGAAACTCTACCATGGCACCGAAAAATGGGATATTTTATGGCAGGGATTTTTTATGACATTCAGTTTTGAGGATAGATTTGAATCTATTGACAAAGCATTGCAGGAGGTTAAGACAACAATTTTCAGGATACCGTAGGATCCTCTAGATTTGATTCAACCTAATTGGACCACCCAGCTGAGCCACACGCTGGAGTACTACAATGTCACAGTAGAAGAAGAAGACGAAGACCCTAGGAAGAATAATATTCCAGAGACTGAAGGACACCTCAAAGTTGAAGGACCACAACTAGAGAACCCCGACATAACAGAGCTGCTCAAAACTAGACAGCTGAACATTGGCACGAAGGCAGAACCGAAGTTTGCAAAGATTGGGGACTATTGGGATGACATGACAGTAGATAAGGTTGTCGAACTACTTCGTGAATATCAGGATCTGTTCCCCACGAATTTTTCAGATCTAAAAGGGATAATAGCGGACCTGGGTGTCATGAAGACCACGCAAAAATCGAACGCGAAACCTATGAAGCAAAGACATTATCGCCTCAATCCGAAGTATAAGGAAAGTGTCCAGTTAGAGTTAGACAAGATGCTCACGACATGTATTATTGAACCAGTGGAAGAACCTGATTGGGTAAGCCCAAGAGTGGTTCAGGAAAAGAAGCAAAAGGAAGAAATAAGGATATACGTAGATCTCAGGAAATTGAACGATGACTGCATGCATGATCCCTTCCCAACTCCATTCACTGATGAGTTCCTGGAAAATGTTGGCAGCCAGGAAGCATATTCGTTCATTGACGGGTTCTCTGGATACCATCAGATCAAGATCACACCAGAGGATAGAAGTAAGATGACTTTCACGACTGAATGTGGATGCTTCTAGTATACGGTGATGCCTTTTGGGCTAAAGAACGCACCGACGATCTTTTCGCGTGTAGTCATCGCAACGTTCAAGGATTTCATTCATAAATTTCTCAAAGTATACTTTGACGTTTGGAAAGTGTTCGGATTGGTGAAGGGCCATGTGGAAAGTCTGCGCTTGATGCTAGATACATGTTGGAGGTACCAGATCGCACTCAATCTGAAGAAATGTTTGTTTTGTGTCCCTTTTGGGATCTCGCTGGACCATGTGGTATGCAAACAATGTTGGGTTGTGTTATATTCTTTCCACGACTAGCCCATGTAGTTAACAAGGGGGTTAAACGGGGGGTGAACCCCCCCCTTTGTTGCACTAATTGCCCAGTGGGGGGATCACAGGGGATTTAGGGGGTGGGGGTAGCCCCCCTCTACGGGGTCCAGGGTAGTGCCCTGGGGAAATTTTTTTTGGACCCTATATTAGGTTGGGCGGACCTACCTATGGTTTTGTGCATGGTTTTCAGACATGATTTTGAACGCGATGGTTTTCGGTTCATGGTTTTGGACGCGATGGTTTTTGGTTCATGGTATTGGATGCTTCGGCATGTATAAATATGTATTATAACATTGAAAGGAACATAATGAAAAATCAAGCTGGTAGTCTTGGTTTTGGGATCCAGGGGAAAATCTCTGTGTGTGTGTTTGTAGTGCCCTCGGGAAATTTTTTTTGGACCCTATATTAGGTTGGGCGGACCTACCTATGGTTTTGTGCATGGTTTTCAGACATGATTTTGAACGTGATGGTTTTCGGTTCATGGTTTTGGACGCGATGGTTTTTGGTTCATGGTATTGGATGCTTCGGCATGTATAAATATGTATTATAACATTGAAAGGAACATAATGAAAAATCAAGTTGGTAGTCTTGGTTTTGGGATCCAGGGGAAAATCTTTGTGTGTGTGTTTTATGTGCTATGCTCTTGCATTGTTTATTTTTTGTGTTTTAGAATTCGTATGCAGGCAATTTTTGTACGATGTTAAAACCTACACTTGGTATCAAAGTTGTTTTTGCTTCAAGGAGACACCTTTGTTGCTAAGGGGTTTTGCTCGGGCCTATGGTAGACCTTGTTCAGTGGGAGATCTGCGGGATTGATTTTGGTGGTGAAAGAAGATGGCGAGCAGTGGAAAGATAGAGATCGATAAATTTAATGGTTAGAGTTTTGAGTTATGGAAAATCAAGATGGAGGATCTGTTGGTGGATAAATATCAGTGGATCGCCGTAGATCCAAGTAGCAAACCAACGGGAGTGTCCAATGAAGAATGGAAGAAGTTGGATCGGAAGGCAAAGAGCACAATACGATTGAGTCTCAGATTCAGTATTGTTGAATGTATTAGGGGAAGCTACGACTAAGGCATTGTGGGACAAGTTAGGGACTTTGTACCAATCTAAGTCTCTGGTGAATAAACTATTCCTACAGAAAAAGTTGTATAACTTGAGGATGAAAGATGGAGACTTAGTGACAGAGCATATGAACGCATTTAATATTATAGTAAGTCACTTATTATCTGTTGATATTAAAATTTCAGATGAAGATAAGTGCATCAATTTGTTGTGTTCTATACCAGATTCGTGAGATAGTCTGGTTATTGCAATAGGTAGCAATGCAACTTCCTTGCAGTTTGATGAAATAGTCTCATCCTTGCTGACAGAGGAGAGGAGATGGAAAAATATGGAGAGCCATAACGGTCCCAGAACAAAAAAAAAAGTCATCTAGTGGGAGATCTACATCTAGAGGGAGATCTATATCTCCAGGAAAACCTATAAAGGTAGTTTGCTGGAAATGCGGAAAGGAAGGGCACTAAAAAAGGGACTATAAATCTAAAGCTTCTGAAAAAGGAAAGAAATCTGGCGATGCTCCTTCTGAAGAGGCAAAAACCACCTCAGATGAAGGTGGGGATGTGTACTTGGCCTCTTCAAGTACACACGTAGATCACGAGGCATGGTTGATTGACTCAGGTGCATCCTTTCACTTCATTCCCCATAGAGAGTGGTTCTGCGAGTATGAGAAATACGATGGTGGTGATGTCTTCTTAGGGGATTTTAGGAAGGCTAGAATCGTTGGTCATGGAAAAGTAAAGTTGACGTTGCAAGGTGGAAGGGTTAGAACACTTCCGGGTGTTTTTCACATTCTTGCATTGGCCATAAATCTGATTTCTTTAAGCAAGCTAGATGATGTAGGTGTAAAAACAATGTTCGAGAAGGATACCTGCAAGATGATTCGGTGAGCACTAATATTGATGTGGGGAGTTCAGATTGGAACTCTGTACAAGCTGCAAGGTAGCATTGTTGTTGATGGGTGCAACAGTTCTGTGGTCCCTGAAAGTGGAACAAAAAATCTAGTATTCTCTGGAGAGAAGACCATGTTGTGGCATCAAAGGCTTGGACATATTGGAGAGAAGGGCCTTTGAATACTTCATGGTAAAGTTATGGTAGAAGGTATGAGTAATAGCTCTCTGGATTTTGATTTCTGTGAAAATTGTGTATATGGGAAGTATAATCGAGTGAGTTTCCCCTCTAGCTGTAAGATGGCGAAATAGATATTAGAGCTTGTGCACAATGATGTGTTTGGACCTATGAAGGTTCCATCACTGGGTAAGTCTGTGTACTATGTATCATTTATAGATGAATTTTCAAGAAATACATGGATATATTTCCTTAAGAAGAAATTTGAAGTCTTTGACAGGTTTAAAGAATTTAAGGCTCTAGTGGAAAACCAGAGAGAGAAGAAAATAAAGGTGTTGAGGTCAAATAACGGTGGAGAGTTTTGCAGCAAGGAATTTGAAGAATTTTGTAAGAAGTGTGGTATAGCATAGTAGAAGACTACTCCATACACACCTGAGAAAAATGGAGTTGCAGAAAGAATGAAGAAGATGTTGATGGAAAGGGCAAGAAGCATGCTCAGTGGTGCCGGGTTAGGACAGGAATTCTGGGTATAGGTAGTGGAGACAACATGTTACTTGGTCAACAGATCACCTTCAACAACGTTGGAGGATAAGACTCCACAAGAGGTAAGAAACCCTCTCTTTCACATCTGAGGGTATTTGGATGTCATGCATATGTAGATGTTCCAATGGAGAAAAGAATCACGTTGGATAGTAAATCTGAAAAGTGCATCTTTATTGGGTATAAGGATGTTTAAAGGGTTATAAAATTTGGAACCCAGTAACAAGGTTTTGTACAGCTGAGATGTGGTGTTCAAAGAGGTGAGAAATGTTATTAAAGATGAAGTATCATCAAAGGAACCTGAGAAGATAGAGCTTGAGCTAAATGAGGAAGAATCAAACTCTACAGCAGAAGAGGAATCAGAAGATGAAGAGCCACAAACTGCGGTTGTGAGAAGGTCAGTTTGAGAAAGAAGGCAACCAGAAAGGTATAGTCCATCTGCTTTCTATTCAAATTTTTCTTTATCTATTATTGATGATGATGCCAGAACTGTGAAGGAAGCAGTAGATTCAGAGGATGGAAAACTCTGGAAAGAGGCCATGGTTGATGAAATGGCATCTTTGCAGAAACATGAGGCTTGGGATCTGGTGGGGTTGCTAGCTGGAAGGAAACCCATTGGCAACAAATGGGTGTTCAAGAAGAAGACAAATGCAGAAGGAAAGGTAAAGAAATACAAAGCTCAGTTGGTAGAAAAAGGTTATTCCTAGGTGTCGGGAATTGATTTTGGTGATATTTTTTCTCCTGTTGCCAAGGTAGCTTCTATTTGATTACTTTTATCTGTTGTTGCTTCTTTTGGTTTTGAGGTAGAACAAATGGATGTGAAGACATCATTTCTTCATGGGGATCTGGAAGAGGAGATCTACATGAAGCAACATGAAGGCTTTACGGTGAAGGGTAAGAAAGAACTGGTATGCAAGTTAAAGAAGTCTTTGTATGGGTTAAAACAATCACCAAGGATATGGTACAGAAATTTGTACATTTATACGGGGACTGGCTTCCACAAGCAGGCAGATCACTGCGGTGTATTTTAAATTAATTGGTGACCGTGTTATTTATCTGGTCTTGTATGTGGGTGATATGTTGCTGGTTGGAAATGACAAATAAATTATCCAGGATTTGAAGACCCAATTGTCCTCCAAATTCAACATGAAAGATCTTGGTGCTCCAAACTATATTTTGGGCATGGAAATTAAAAGAGATCGGGAAAAGAGGAAGCTCTGGTTAAACCAAAGGAAGTATGTCGAGACTATATTTCAAAGGTTTAATATGCAGGAGAGTAAACTGGTGAAGGTTCCTATTCTTGTAGGTGTAAAGTTATCTGTTGAACAATGTCCCAAGGCACAAGAAGAGGAAGAGGATATGTCCTGTGTTCCATATGCAAGTGTAGTCGGTAGCCTGATGTATGCGATGGTCTGTACTAGACTAGACATTGCACATGTAGTGGGATTATTGAACAGGTTTATGTCAAGACCAGGGAAGGATCATTGGACAACAGTTAAGCGGGTTTTCAAGTATTTGAGTGGCACTAATGATTACGGTTTGTGCTACCAAGGAAGACTAGGATTGGACAGAGTTTTGGATATCTGTGGCTTTGTTGATGTGGACTGGGCTGGAGATTTGGATCAAAGAATATCTACAAGTGGGTATGTATTTAACCTACTTGGAGGTGCACTTAGTTGGATGAGTAAGAAACAATCTGTAGTGGCACTATCAACTACAAAGGCAGAATACATGGCATAAACATCATTCAAGCAATGAAACAGTTTGGTTGCAGAGATTGTGTTCAAATATGGGGTTAATACAAGGAGCTATAAGGATAGACTGTGATAGCCAAAGTGAAATTTTCTTGGCAAAGAACCCTGCTTACCATTCAAAAACAAAGCACATTTATGTTCAGTATCACTTTATGAGGGATATGATAGAAGAAAAAAAGGTGTTGCTGGTAAAGGTGGACACTTTGAAGAATACTGCAAATGCATTGACAAAATATGTGAGCTCTGAGAAGTTCTCTTGGTGTAGAGAAACAATGGGCATTGCAAGGCTGGATAAATGACTAAGCTCTCATGTGGAAAGAAAACATCAAGTGGGAGAGTGTTGGATTGTGTTATATTCTTTCCATGACTAGCCCATGTAGTTAACCAGGTGGTTAGAGGGGGGGGTAGCCCCACTCTACGGAGTTTGGGGCAGCACCGAGAGGGAATTTTTTTTGGACCCTATATTAGGTTGGGCAGACCTACCTATGGTTTTGTGCATGGTTTTCGTACGTGGTTTTGGACACGATGGTTTTTGGTCCATGGATTTGGACGTGATGGTTTTCGGTCCATGGATTTGGACGCGATGGTTTTTGGTCCATGGTATTGGATGCTTTGGCATGTATAAATATGTATTGTAACATTGATAGGAACATAATGAAAAATCAAGCTGGTAGTCCTAATTTTGGGATCCAAGGGAAAATCTCTGTGTATATGTGTTATGCTCTCACATTGTTTATTTTCTATGTCTTAGAATTCATATGCAAGTAATTTCTGTATGGGGTTAAAACCTACAGAAAAGGCTTGATGGTAGACCCCGCAGAGATCGCGGTCATAATCAATTTGGAGGTGCCAAGGAGTGTAAAACAGCTACGTGCAATGTTGGGGCATACAGGATACTATAGGAGATTCATCAAGAGCTATGCCCTAATCACCGCACCGATGGAAAAATTGTTAAAGAAGGATGTTACATTCTGTTGGAATGAAGAATGTCAGAAGAATTTGGATGTTCTAAAGGAGAAAATGGTCACCACGCCTATCCTCGTCTTCCCGGATTAGAAGAAGGAATTTCATGTGCATGTGGACGTGTCAAGTATTGCACTGGGAGTAGTACTGACATAGGTCGGTGAAGGGTACTTGGATCACCTTATAGTGTTCGCAAGTAGGAAGCTTTCCAAAGCTGAAAAAAGTTATTCCACGACGGAGCACGAAGGACTAGCTATGGTGTACACACTCTAGAAGTTCAAGCATTATTTGTTGGGCAAACATTTTAAGATGTATACAGACCATTTGACATTAAAATACCTGGTCAACAAGCCTGTGTTGGGGGGGAAGATATGCAAGTGCTTGTTGTTGTTCTAGAAGTATGATTTTGAAGTTATTGTGAAACCAGGATGCTTGAATGTTGGACCAGATCATCTATCGCGCATTGAAACAGGAGAGGAACCTACGAATTTGGAGGAAGGACTACCCGACGCGTATCTCTTTGCAGTACGCATCACAAGCATCCACTTTGAATATATTATACACTTCCTGACGACAAGTACAACTCCGGAAGGATATACAAGCCAACAAAAGAAGGAACTAGTGGTGTGCGCGGCAAGCTTTTTTGTCATCGCAAGGCACTTGTACAAAATGGGATCAGATGAAATATTGCGACGTTATGTGCCAAAGTTTGAACAAAACAACATCCTCACTGAGGCTCATGGTGGAGCTGCGGGAGGTCATTATGCAAGAAAAGCAACAACGCAAAAGATTCTAGGCGCTGGGTTACGATGGCCGACCTTGCATAAGGATTCAAAAGCATATTGCAGGGCATGCGATGCATGCCAAAGGATGGGTAGACCCTCACACAGGGATGAGCTGCCGCTGAATCCGTAGATATCATTATAGGCCTTTGAGAAGTGGGTGATTGACTTTGTAGGACCAATTCAGCCTTCAGGGAAGAAAACGGGTGCGCGATACATCATCTCCGTGACTAAGTACTTAACCAGATGGGCAAAGACGCAGCCTGTGAAGCACTGTACAAGCATGACAACAACCAAATTCTTCTATGAGTACTTACTGAAAAGGTTTGGTTTTCCAAAATTTCTAATGAGAGATCGCGATACACACTTTCTCAATGAGACAAGCAGTGCGATGACGGAAGAGTTTTAGGTTTACCATTACAAGAGCACAGTCTATCACCCGCAGGCTAATGGAACGATAGAAGCATTTAATAAAATATTGGAGAGCGTGTTCATAAAGGATTGCAATGCTCAAAGGAATGACTAGGATTTTCGTGTGCCTGGGTGCTATGGGTTTATAGAAATACTTGCAAGAATTTGACTAGACAAACATCATTCATACTGGTTTATGGCATGGAAGTTGTGATGCCAATGGAGTACATTTTACCTAGTCTGTGCATAGCGGCACTCACAGGAATGGCAGATTAGGGAGCCCTAGAGGAGAGGCTTGCACAACTAACAGAGCTTGAGGAGGATAAATTTCTAGTTGGATTCCATCAACAGGTTCAAAAGGAGCGTGAAAAGGCATGGCATGATTGACACATCAAACTATGCACCTTCAAGTTAGATGATTTAGTTCTATTATATGACAGCAAGTTTGATAAATTTCCAGGAAAATTTAGGATGCATTGGCTAGGGCCATATGTCATCAAGGAGATTACTGATGGTGGAGCAGTTCAGTTGGTAAAGTTGAATGGAGAACCATTGTCAGGGCGGGTGAATGGCAGCCAATTGAAGCCATACATCGGCAATTTGACTAGATGAATACATGATGGAAGCAAAGTCTTAGCACTCCAGGCAGTTGAAAGGAGGCGCGGGACTATAAAATACACTGCCCAAGTTGGGGAGCTATGCAATTGGGGAACTGCGCAAAATGAAGGAATGTCACAGTGTCAGTAAAAACATGCAGGGAGCTGCACTATCCATGAACGAGTCGTGCAGGGAAACAGGAAAGTGACCGTTATGGTCACTATTCATGACCTGACAACGGGAAAACGACCAAATGGAGCAGGGGGGCGACATTTAAGTTGGAATTTAAGGGCAATATATGTGAAAATCTGCCGCCAATCCAGCATTTATGAACAAATTTTGGGGGGAACGGTCGGATTTGAATTCGAAAATGCCTATAAATTACAGGTGGCTTCCTAGCGAAAAACGAAATTTTGAGAATTGAGGTGTTGAGCTCTTAGGTAAAAACTGGTTAGTTTGTAGGGAACGCAGTAGAAGGTACGGACAAATCGCATAGGGCCAGCGATAGAGCAGCTGGTCGAACAGATGAAGCAAGCAACAACATAGTGCACGCTGAAGTTGCAGTCGTACAGGTGGAGCCGGGAGGTCTTCGTGACAAGATCTTCGAGCTAGCAGAGTGACACAAGGGCGAGTCACCAGATTTGTGTTGGGGGCATGTTGGGAACGGGTCCCCTAGGGTCAAGTTTGGGGTTAAAAGCCCAATTTTTGGGGCTAAAAGCCCAAGTTTTGTGTAAAGTAATGTAAAATATCCATATTTTGTGGTCGCGGAGCGTGAAGATGTCAAGAGTCAATAAATGGTTTCTCCTTTCTTTTATGTAAAAGCATGTCGGACTTAGAGATCTACCCATGGTCCGCGAACCATGGGATTGTATTAAAAGGAGGTCTTAGAGGATTCTAAGATAGTATAGTTCATAGTTGATATATGATGTTAATGAATATAATGGGTCTGCAAGAGCTAAGAGCGAAAAGTCTTAGCGTAGGAAGAGGCTTTGCAGCTAAGTGCGCAGAGGCCTAAGGTAGAAGTCCGCAACTTAGTGTGCGGACGCCTACAACTATGTGCGCAGGGTAGTCAGAGTTTGTACTGGATATTTGAATCAATAATAAAGAGGAGTATTCTGAAATTCCATGTGTATTCTACTTTTGTTCTGTTAGCGCTTGAAATTTCACCTAGGCTGAGATAGACAAATCTCAAGGCTACATCAAACCATTCAGCCTCGTAGCTAGCCCTACGAGGCAGGAGAAGGCTCTCTCCGGTCAAACTCGGTAGATATTTCAATAGGATGAGCTGACCCAATTAGGAACACTGATATTAGGCTAGTAAACTGATAAGGAGGGTTGATTTAAAGTTTTTGGGGTTTTTGGTGGCACAATTGGAGGGAGTGCAATTCAGGGTGCGGGATTGAGCACAGTTTTTGCAGGGGGATCTTTGGGGCAAGGTAGGAGTGAGCGCTGATGCCTTAATCTGAGATGGATGATCAGGGATGATAGAGAAGGAGCTAAAGAGGGCAACCAACCATTTGAATCCTCTCTAGATAGCAGAAAACATAAATTTTGAACAAACTAAAAAGCTGAGCATGTCAAAGCATGTATTCAAACTTTACCACTTCATCTGTCCAAATAGAAGCAAAAGAGAGATGTAGAATACATAAAAAAACTTACAATAACATGTAGAGAACACAACATCAACACTACAATCCACAAGAATCCACAAGGATGTCTGCAAAACCCTGGCCTTCTTCCTCTTGAAATTGCAAAGATAGATGTACAATACAATAAAGCTTTCTCCCACAAGAGTCCAACCTCCAACCTCTCAAAATGACTAAGAAAATAAATAATATAGGCAAGCTAACCTCTTCCCTTACCTCTAGGGGTCGAGCTCATCCTTCTAGAAGCAGTTTGAATTAATTCCAAACTAAGCACTAGATAATAGGCCAGCTCAACAACTTGCCTCTATTACTTAGCTAACTGATTCATGCATTAATTATTCACTTTTTACATCAAGGAAGCTTCTAGAAGGGTAAAGAGAGATAAAA
>APFE030642844.1:0-18637 GCA_000404065.3 Pinus taeda
CCATTATCCATGAAGAAAAAATTAAAATCTCTCATGCATCCATGTAAGCCCATTTGTTTCTCTTATGGTCCATAAAACGATGTAATCAACATTTTATACATGCATAAGACCTCCTTTTAGTTTACATAATTTTGCAAGAGTTGGGATTTAAATATAGTAAACATGACTTTACCTCTCATGTTAAGAATTTAATCTTACATATTAATACACAATTTTTTCATTGTTAAAGTCTTCATAGAGTTATCACTACAGGATAACTAAAAAAAAAGAAAAAACATGTGAACTGATTAATAAACCAATAAATATCTAAATATAGAATGAATCTTCAATATTATTTCTAAATCCACTACTTTCTAATTTTGGTTATATTCTTCTCATTTTCTTGAGAAGGATTGTGACCTTGAATCTTTATTATCATAGATGTTGTACACAATTGGAAATACTTAGCTTTATGTGTAAAAATGTTTCCACTGCAAAAAGATAGGTAAAAACGTTTGTGAATTTTACCAATTATATAAAATACCAACAAGATGAATAAAAAAATAATATAATTAGTGAAATAAAGAATACAAAAACATACAACAAAATTATAAATGATGAAATAACACAAGTACATCACTCTTTGTTATCTTCCTCATTTGGCATGATAACATTGTTGTTCTCAAAAATATTTTTTGTTCTAGGTTCGTGTCTTAATATGAAGCACCAATCCCTATCAAACACATTTGGGTAAAAAAAAATTGGGTCATAATGTTTTGGGAAAACATAAGGCTCCCTACTTTCATGCCACATCTTTCTAGAGTTGATAGATATTAGCCCACTATTGTGATCTTCCCTTACATTATTTTGATCAAAGGTGTCCTACCACTTGCACCTAAAAATAACACATTGGAACAAAGATAATTCCATTTGAATGATCTCTTGTATCTTTCAAACGTAATCTAACATCCCATGTATTAGGTTTTGATCACGGTGGCTAGCAAGACTAGATTGGTCGAACTTGACTTCCACTCCATAGTCATGTGTCATGCATACATTATGGACATCCTTTGTGTGAAAATGATGTCCATATGCCCATATAGATGGGAACAAATGCACCTATAAAAAAGTGAAAAAATCACAGTATCATGTGTCTAATAACCCAAACATAATTAAAAATATAGAATATAGATGTTACAATTCAAAGGTGCAGTATGAAGTTAAAAATGTATCACTACAATGAAACCCTGTGATTAACATCCCATTTTGCTTCCTTTTTTGTGTCTATAGCCCATTTATGGTGTTATTTGCGTCCATTTATCAAATATGGTGCAAAACTTGATGCAAAATGTGCATTGGGTTTTGCACCAAGTTTTAAACTAGGTTTTACGTCAATTTTTTTGCCACCCTTTGCGATGCGAAATTAGATGAAAAAACATAGCACAAAACTAGGTGCAAAATCTGATGCAAAAAAGGGTGCAAAATCTGGCACAAAAAAGGATGCTTTAAAAATTGTACAATAGAGTCTGATTTAGTGCCAAGCTTGTCATCCCAATTGGAAAAAATGCACTGAAATATGACACTAAATATAGCGTAAATTGTTTATTTTGTTGTAGTGTTTAGAAAGAGATTATTACCGAGTTGTTGCACCCAATCCCTATGTTTAGTGCATCCTCTTTAGTGCGCGGGTAATGACCAGATGCACCGCATTTCTCTATGACTTGATCAGAAACCCAACTATTAGGGCATTTCATTGGCATGTTTTGTTTTATATGATCATGATAAAGCACACTTCTACCATTCAATTGTTTGAATTATTTCATGTCACTGCCCCATTTCCTCCTCTTTTGTTCGTATAATGTGACCCATGGTTATGTTGCTTCCATATTGTAAAGAATGAATTTTTTAATGGCTTCAATTTCTAAATTCATTGATGAAATCAAACCAACATATATAGTACATATGAGATCAAAATATGAATTAATATGAAGTTTAGTGTGAATAGTTACTATGTAGAAAGTTGGCAAATGATAAGCCACTTACTCTTTATCATGTGCCTCTTTCCATTTGTTTGGAGAAGCTCCCCTTCCCTTTTGTCTTCATCCCTTTGATCATCCCAAATTACCGCACCTGGTGTGTTGTCAATCTACTTGATGTACTCATTAGCGTAATAGAAAGGCTCATACGATATATACCCCTCTACCATAGACCCCTTGGCTTTTTCCCTTTGTCGAACAAAACCTTTCAATTCTTAATGTACCTCTCTAAGAAGAACATCCAATGACAAGAAACCACCCCAACAAATTCAACCTCATCTATTAGGTGAATTAGAAGATGAACTTGCAAGTCCATGAAACTCGTCGGCAATTCCTTCTCAAACATACAAACAAGATCAACTATCTCTTGATGCCATTGTGGAATGATAGTCATATGAATCTCCTTTGATGTGATCCAACATAAAAATGTAGATAATTTAGATATGGAACATTGTAGGTCTTGGGAGAAGTTATGGTTCACACATCCATGCACGAGTAGAGGATAATGACATTGCACAGTAAATAGTACATTATACAAAAATTAATTATAAAATATCCCAACGCATAAAACTAAAAAATAAAATAATAAAATGATGTTTTTGACATATGTACTCTTAGAAGGTCCAAATGGTAATGCAATTTCAACCCCGAAAAATCGTCTTCCATAGTTAAGCAGTGTCATAGTGAAGACACATAAATATAGAACCCTCACACGCATTATAACTTCCTTTTCCAAACAAAGATCATCTTTCTTTAAAATCTGTGGGACATCATCTTCTTTGAAAGCCCAAAAGGGACCAACCTCTCCTCTAGTTTCTTGTCTTAGCCAATGTTTCTTTTCAGTTTTTGAAGAAATAAGATCTCTCCTAATAGCGAATATATCATTTTCTTTCGATGATATGTGCCTCCATAAAGAAGACATAACATTTTTAAATATATGTATGGGATCTAGTAAGTGGGCAATATTAAGATGCTCCCAATATGGGAGTTCATAAAAGACAGATTTCATTTTCATCCCAATGGGAAATTTTTCAACATAGTTGTCAAAGAATTTTGGATCATCGAATATAGCCTCCCCATTTGAATCAAAAACTTTTGCAAACTCCTCCTCCTTCTCTCTCATATGCTTTAATCCATTCAGCTAGTTTCATTATTGCAAGCCTTTGGGTTCTCTCTGCTTTACCATTGAAAGCGGATTTTTCTCTTATGTAAGGATGTTCTTCTGGGAGGAATACCTTGGAGAAGTACCTTCAGAGAATATCAAAAACACTTACATCCATGATACCTTTTTGTTACAATACCTATGAAATTATTGTATACAGGTCAGCATGTCGTTAGCAACCATGAAGACTAGAACAATTGCAGCGAATTAAATTAATATGTGAAACAATATTGTTACGTATATAAACAAATCAATAAAAATGTAATTTACAAGAGAAAACTCCTAATCCTGGATAATCATGTATGGTGTAAGCACATCCGACATAAAACATAAAACTCCTCTTTGTTGCAATGGATCTTGATACATCATACACATGTATCCCTTCCCATAATTCATTCAGTTCATCTACCAATGGTTGTAAGTAGAAATCCATATTCTTCACTTGTCTTCTACCAAGGAGTATGAGATCCAACATAAAATGTTCATTCTTCACGGACAACCATGGGGGGATATTGTTATTGATCACTACCACATGCCAAACATAACAGTTGGTGTTTTGGAGGGAATATGGGTTGACACCATCCATGGCTATATTGAGTCGTAGACTTCGTACCATCCATGGCTATCCTCTATATGCTTCATGGTTATTGAATCTATTGGGATTCACATAACTCTTAACTCACTTCTGTGTGAGGAATGCCATCCCCATAACCTAGGTAATTCTTTGCAACAAAAGAGCCTTTGAATCCTTGGGATTATAGGCATGTTCCTCAATATCTTATGAGGAGGACAATGTAATTTACCCATTTTTTTATTTACCGTACCTGTCATGCCCACATTTTGTACACATATTTTTGTTTTCATATTCTCCTCTATATAGAATACAATCATTCAAACATGCATGATATGATATGTACTCAACACCCAACATTTTCAACAACTACTTTGCCTCTTCACAACTATCCGACAAGACATTATCACTCGGAAGAGCCTTATCTTTGAATAAGCTGTAGTTGGTGGGAAATATAATTGTACAATGTAAATATTTAACATTCATAAAATCAACCATTTTTAACGTTGATTGTGTGACAATATTTCTCAAAATATAAGGGACTAGTTGATCGATCATGCAAGTGAATTAACTCAATATTTCTGATAAACATACATTCAACATGCCAAATTTTGTTTTCAAGTTGTACAACAACATCGTTGTCCCCAATTGAGTAGACTTTGACTTGCTACCATGTCCAAAGAGAGGGGTGGTGGAAGCATATTTCAGGCTTTCGAATAAGGTATCAGTGATATGAGCATCATCCCCTAGCTCATCATTCTAGAATGCATCAACCAACATTGCCTCCATGGTAGTCATATCCCGTAAGTAATCGTCCATACCAACCTCTATTTGATGGCCTCCATTTCCAACTTGTGATGAAGAAATAATATTGTTATAATCATTCCTAATTGGTGAATCTGGGCGTAGTGGGAATTGAATAGGTGGTTGAATCAAACATTCTTTGTATGTTTCCTCTCAAAGTCTTGCTCTTAATGCAAACTTCTCTCAATTTGACATTGTGGTGCAATGCACTAGAAGATGGTAGGTGGGCCACTCATCATCACTAGAATCCTAATTTAAAAAAATATTGAACATTAATACAATATCATTGATATTAGTAAGCACGTCAATGCAATTGGTTTGTTGAAATTACATTATACCAAACAATTATTATCATCGTTGATCCAAGATTGCGGCTAAAATATGCCATGTTCAAATTGGCAGGGTGAAGTGGATGTCCATTTTGATTTACCAATTGCTTGTGATATATTGCTCCTAATAAGAGCTTCTGACATTTTTGAAATGGAGGAATATTTTATAAATCTGAACTCGATTCTGAATCAGGATCGTGCAAATTTGGAAACATTTTTATTCAAATTGATATGGATTAAAAAAATCAATTAGATAATCAAAATATAAATAAAATATGAACATACTAGAGATGGAAAGGTTGAACTCCACGAAGGATTTCAACTAGCAATATGGAACACGCTGGAATTTGAAGAATTAACCATTTTTTATAATGAGATTTCTCCCTGCATTTGAGCAAAGTTAGGAAAAAAATTTGTACATATCTAAAAATAATTCTGAGAACCATATAACCACAATCTGAATTTCAATATAGTTTTCAAACCATTTTTCAAGAATAAGGCGACTTTAAGTGGAAAATGTATATTATGAACTACTATAATTCATGTGGATGTGTCCTAAAGAATAATTTGAGATGAATATGTCATTTTATGTGAAATAAAATTTCAGATAGTTTTTAAACCTTACCAATGCTCTTATCAAGGTGAATCACACTTATGTGTTTAAATCATAACCGCACCGGGGCGTTCAAATAATACCCACACCTATTTCTGGCATTTCGATTTTTTTTTTAATCATATTGGTGCTCTTGTAAAAAGCAATATCGATGCATTTAAATAAAAAAAGCACCAGTCCGCACCTATTTCCAGGATTTTGAAAATAAAAATGAATTCTACCACGCCAATGTTCTTATAACAATTATAGCACCAATGCATTTAAGTATAAACTTCAGTGTTGCGTAAAATATTAACCACGCCATTTCAATATTCTAGCAATATTAAAAAAAATGTGTCATCGAAAAATAATTTCGAGAGCCATATAACCACAATCTGAATTTCAATATAGTTTTCAAACCATTTTTCAAGAATAAGGCGACTTTAAGCGGAAAATGTGTATTATGAACAACTGTAATTCATGTGGATGTGTCCTAAAGGATAATTTGAGATGAATATGTCATTTTATGTGAAAATAAAATTTCAATTAGCTTTTAAACCTTACCAATGCTCTTATCAGGACGAATCACACTAATGTGTTTAAATCATAACCGCATCGGGGCATTCAAATAATACCCACATCTATTTTCGACATTTAGAAAATACAAAACATTTTATCACATTGGTGCTCTTATAAAAAGACAAAAAAACAACACTGATGCATTTAAATAAAAAAGCACCGACCTGCACCTATTTCTAGGATTTTAAAAACAAAAGCAAATTCTACCATGTCAATGTTCTTATAACAATTACAACACCGACGCATTTAAATATAAACTTCACTTTGCGTTAAAATATTAACTACACCATTTCAATATTCTAGAAATAATAATAATAATAATATATATAAATAAATAATTCTATAATGTATCGTTGTTGATAAATTATGGCACCTCGGAATTTCGGGTGTGCTTTACTTTTAAATGCACTGCCTTTACTATAAGAGTTGCACAATGTTAGGATTTAAAGTGAAAAAAAATGCGATTTAAATATTTAATTTATTATTTTTTTTGTAACTTGAAAATGAGCAGCAATCGATTTTTCAAAATCTAATTTCATAAAATATTTTAAATAGTAAACTATTATTCACTATTTGATTATTTTTCCCAAAATTTCAAGGGAGTGATTGTAAGAGAGACATACTAGGAGCAATGTGCAACGACAGAACTATTCAAAAGATCAGAGGTTGAAAGGTGTGGTGGTTCACTCAAAACCCTGCATAGTAAAAAATTTAAATTTTATTGTTGATTTTACTAATAATTTTTTTTACAAATTTTGTTAGGGTTTAATTAAAAGAGATATCATTTGCAAGAGATACATACTAGGAGTATTATGGAGCAACAAAATATTTTGGAACCGCAAAAAGATCATAATTTGAAAGGTATGGTGGCTCACTCAAAACCCTGCATAGAAAAAAATTTAAATTTCATTGTTGATTTTACTGTTAAATTTTTTTACAATTGATGTTAGATTTATTCAAAATTTAGAGAAAAAATAAATAACAAAATAAAAATTAAAAACCTTGCATAATAAAAAAATTACTATTGATTTACTATTAAAACATTTTACAATCTCGAGGGAGGTTGGAGCGGGATGGGTAATTATATGCCCCGACGAAAAAATATGGAAAATGTTTGTTTGGGGTCTGTGAATAGCCATCAAAAATTGGGCGGAAGAGCTTCGCTTGTGGAAAGGATTGTGACTGGCTCTAGACAATGGCATCACACATTTATCAATTTTTGGTGACTCCCTTATAACTATTCAAAAATGTATCAACTGGTCCAAACATCAGGCTTATGATCTAAGTCCAACCATGCAAAGAATAATATTAATGCTCGACAAATTCAGATTTATAGAATTATTCCACATAAAAAGGGAACATAACAAAGTTGTGGATGAACAAGTCAATAAGTAAGTTATCCTGGAGCAAAACAATTTGAAGGTGGATGAAGGATCTCTAACTAAATTTCAAGTTCGATGACCCAAATTAAATGTATTTGTAGGAGCATCTTAGAGAAGGGTGATACAACTATCAACAAGAATAATTTTTATATTAACTACCTCGCACAAATGATACTCGGAAGAGGGCTCGAAGACATGACTGATATCTCACCCCTCAAGTGGATAATAATGGTTAAGCTTGACAGGAGCTTGGACAGCTAGAAGGCAGGCGGCCAAGATTTAATGTGGAGGGGATGTGAAGGACCTATGCATACAAAATTCAAGGAGGATTTTTGTCGGTCGATCACATGGAAATTTGGGTTGGAAAAGGAAGCTATGGAAAGGAATTTGTTTGCAGGCATAGCATTAACAAGAGGCATTGATTTTGAAGTGACGCTTAGTACCGTCAACTTGGAGTTGATCTTGGCTTGGTTGGTCATGGAATTTACTTTATGGTTAGTATCACATCTTGCCAAACCAAAGACATGGCTTCCATGTATGGAAACAGTGTTGGAGACTCTTCTGAGAATTCTTCAGGGACATTCAGGCATGAAATAGAGAAAATGATATCTTTCATAGGAGGTCAAATCATCTCTGAATCTAGGTCCCATTTCTCTCTTGTGATGAGCCAGTTAGTAAGTCTGAGGAAGGATATGGAAATAGTGTAGGCCACCTCAAAAGTAATTATGACAAATATTGACAACCTAGACCATAGGGTAGAAAATTTAGAGGAAAAGGTGGAAATAGTGGTCATCTTTTTCTTGAAGGAGGTGTTGGGGCTTGGGGAGGTTGGCGATAATGAACAAGGCATAGGCGTTCAGGATGCTCCTGCTCAGGAGAATATGGTTCACCTACACATTCAAAAAGTGGTTGCGCAGATGGAATTGGAGGATGCAGGTCTGTTAGCAGAAGTCAAGGCAGCACAGATGGACGAAACTGGATAGCATTTGTTAGATGATGCAGATTAGTTAGCTAACTTATATAGTATTTAATGTTATGCAAGTATGGAAAGTTTAATGGGGTATTTTGGTGATTATATAAGAAAAATGTAGTAGAAGAAATAGGCAAGAAAACCTTGAATATCTTTTGCCTATGGCCAAATAAATTTTGCATGGATATGGAATTGATGGTGCTTCTGATTATATTGGTTATGGCGAAAATCTAATTTTTTAATAGGAATATAACCGTTTTAAAATAAAAT
Source organism: Pinus taeda (assembly GCA_000404065.3). Lineage (NCBI taxonomy): Eukaryota > Viridiplantae > Streptophyta > Pinopsida > Pinales > Pinaceae > Pinus > Pinus taeda. The sequence goes on from APFE030642844.1 coordinate 8,675, forward strand.
AAAAATTATGATCTTTGTTCCTCTTTAGATTTAATTAAAATTCAAAAAGAAAAACAAAAAATATCAATACTTACCTTAAACCCTTGATTCTTCTTGCTTATGACTGAAAATTTTCACCTTAAGGCTTAACTCCCTCTACCACTTCACAATTAGGGTTTTTCATCAAAGGCATTTTAGATTTAATGGGTTTGTGTACTTAATATATATAGGTCGTTTGATATGTAAAGTAGGGGGGTCACTTTTTGAATTAGAACAAAACCTTGTCAGCCATGTCCGTTGTTTTTTTATAAATGGTGTATGTTTCTCAGTGCACCTTATGTAATATAATGCATCGGTGCACCCTTTGTAATACAACGCACTGATGTAATATAACCCTGTCAACCTTGTCCAGTCTATTTATCGGTGTTCCCAGTGTAATATAACGCATTGGCGTGCCTCTGCCAAATAGCATCGTTAAGTCATTTTGGTGCTTTTATCGTTACAAATTGCACCATCATAATTTAAAATTATTTAAAAAATTATTTTTTCATTGTCAGTGTTGGACAATTAAACACCGAGTTTGTTTAGTATATTAAATGCACTAGGGTGTTTATTCAAATAAACACACTAGCTACCAGAGATATTTTTGGCTGAAAATTATTTGATTTATGTATAAAATATATTTAATGGCTTGTGTATTGAATGGTACAGGTTGTATATTGTTAAAAAAATGTCTGAGAAGTTTTCAGGTAACAAAAATATTGATTGACACAATGATAGCACATCCAAAAAGGCAGAGAAGACGAGTTCTTTGTAAAATATTTACAAAATTAATAAGTTTGAACTATATGTAAGTTTAAATCATATGTATTGGCGAATGTGTATCATGCAGAGCCACAAAATGAAGAAGGTCGATAAGATTATTTCTAATCGAAGTGTAGAAGAGTGTAAATCCTGATAGAAAAATTGTTGAAGGATGAGTAAGGTGAATGAAAAAATATTATTCAATATGAGTTTTTTTTCATTAATAATATACTTACAAATATTAGATAACATGTTTCAAGCAATCTATTAATTCATATATGTTTAATGTTCTACATGGAGCAACAACGAAGGAAAAGATCAATGTTGTTCTAAGAAAAGAAAAATTATAGAAAATGTAAATGATAATGAATTGGTCCTTAACTCATCTAGAGTGGCACTAGAGGTTAATGAAAGGGCGAGAGTTTTTTGCAAAACCATGAGGGATATAGTGCAATGAACGTATAGATGTAATTTCCACTTATAATAAAAAAATCAATCCAATGATTCCAAGAACCAATTTTTATCTAAACTACAAGAAGCGCTTCTAGAGCAATGGTCAATGAGACATGTCAAACTTGCAATAGCAAAAAAAATACAACAAAAAAGAATCATTCGAAAGGTAATATTCCTAATTAAAATTATTTTCTAAAATTATATGTATATAATACTACAAACCATTCATTTATTAATATCAATTGTGTTATATTTATAAAAATATTTATTTATTATTATTATTATTATTATATTATTATTATTTTTCTCAGGAAGATTATGAAAATCTCAAAGGATCAACGAGTTAATATGCGAAACATACCAGTAGGAATGTCCAAAAAAGTGTACAAGGAGATAGTCAAAGAAATGAACATAAATGCATCACAGGAGGAGACATGTCAACAACAACGTGCTTCAAATGTATGTAATCATGATTGACTTTCTACATATAAACAAATAATTTAGAATTAAATATTAATTTTCAAGTATTTTCTTGTAGAAAAGAAAAAAAAAAACAAAATGGAACTCATTCAACACATAAAATAGGACAACAAAGAAGAAAAGGGTTCAATATCAAAGTTTGTGAGTAATTGTTAAAATTTCCTTCTAACAACCCAAAGTTTCATTTTTGTATATTTTAAGTTGTTTTATACCAAAGATCCTTGAATGTCTTCAAATAGGTGCTAACATACAAAGAAGAGCCATCAAAGGAATTGATTAACATTGGGTTAAATATGGGTTGTGATTATATGTTGGCATATCAAAAATTAATTGTGGAATTTGTAAGTATCTATTGGTATAAATTACAGCAAGAAAGTCTTAATTTGATTTTTCCTTGGTCAAATTGAGAAAATTTGAATTTCCACATTAGTAGACAGCTTGGATGCAGTTAACTTGTGCGACATGGCTCTTGTCACCTAGTTAGCTCAGTAAATTCGAGTTAGAGGAGTTAGAGTTCAGTCAAACATGTGTGATTGCTAATTTGAACCAATCAAGGTTAGTTATTTCAAGTTGTTTTCAGTTAAACTAGTTCTAAATGTTGGAGGAACTAGTGGAAGGTCAATTGCATAGTGGGACTTTAGTCTAACTCAATGATCATCTAATTAACTAATAATTTAGCCCAAAATAACTAGTGCATGTAAAGAATTCGAGTTCCCAAGTTGTGTTGGAGATTCCAAGGCAAAGTAACATCAGTTGTAGACTAGTCTTGAGTGTAAAGGTGTTTCATGTAGTTAGATGATAAACCTTGGGAATTGTGCAAGCATTTTGGAGGAAATTCCTAAATAATGGGGGCTTAATTTTCTCATGAATTACGCAAGGAAATAGGGGCTCAAGCAGAGGTAGAAATTGACTAATTCTAGGATAGATCTTCTCAGTGAATAGAGAGATAGGTTATTCAATTGCAATTTGAGTTCAGAATGAGCTAGTAATTGTAATACATCTCTATTCATCATATTAATGCAAGCAGGAAAAAGGGTTTTTAGAAGATTGTTTTCCCCTGGAAAAAATTTGTGTGCATGTGTGTTATTTCTCATTTCATCTTTGTGATTGATGTTTTAAATTGTGAATTGAATTCTGCAAAGAAGTAGAGTAGGTTTATGTCTTGTGTTTTTGATTAAAATTTCATGAGAAGTTGTAAATCTACACCATAATTTATACATGGTATCAAAGTAATATTCACATTAGAAAAAGAAATTCGAAGTTGTTTCTTAGGAGGGTCGAATTTCAAATTCAATGTAGCAGGATCTCTTCAAAGTTGGGAAGATTGCCTTCAACGGGTTGAGACTAGAGCATGCCTTGGAAGACAACTCTAATTTCATTGCATGGAAGGATCACATGGAGGCAGTGTTGGATGACAATGCATTGCTAGAATACATCAAGAAAAATGTTGCAAAACCATAGGCATCTGATTCACAGAACCTAGCCCAATGGAAGAAATATGTAGCCAAGGTGACCAGAATAATCTTGGAGGGAGTGTGAAACCACATTGTCTCAAATCTCCATGGGATAGAAAATCCTTTCGCAACTTGCAAAGCACTGACATAATTTTTCGAGAATAGTAGTGACCACAAGAAACTGGCACTCAAGGATAAACTTTGAAATATCAAGATGCAGAAGAATGACATTATCTCGCAGTATCTAAGCAGATTTACACAATTTCTTGATGAACTTGGCGGGGTTGGTTTTTATCTTACAGAAGATGACTTGGTAACCCTAGCTCTTATAGGTATTCCCAAAAGCTGACATAGCTACCAAGACTTAGTGAACGGGAGGGATAAATTACCGAATTGGGAACAATTATGGTATAATTTGGTACAAGAGGAGATAAGGCGGAATACCATAGGTGGGACTTCATCCAAGGGAAAAGATGACGAAAAAATTACATTGGTTGGAAAGGGAAAGAAGGGAAAAGGGAAGAAATATCAAATCAAACAAGAATCCAGCCAAGGGGGCAAGAAGAAATATTTTTCCAAAATTAAATGCTTCAATTGTCGTGAATTCGGGCATTATGCCACAAAGTTTTCACACAAAAAATTGAGCAAGAAGACCTCGAGAGGAGGAGCAGGTGAAGCCTTGGCTTCATAGTTCGATATTGACTTCACCCTTATCCAATGCATGGCCAACACAGTGATGGGGATCATGTGGTACTTGGATTTAGGTGCGTCATTCCACATGATAGTGTGTAGAGAGTTTTTTAGTGGCCTAGAGGAGAAAGATCTCCATATGCACATCGAGATAGGGAACGACATAAGGTACAATGCAACCGAGATTGGTACAATCACCTTTCATAGGGATTCGAGATCCCCTTTCAAACTCAAGGATGTTATGTTCATTCCAAGCCTAAAGAAAAATATCATCTCCATTATAGTTTTGGAAAAATGTGGTTATGGTGTGATCTTCAACAAAGGGAAAGCATTCCTAAGACATATAGCCATGGGACAGGTGAAGCATATCGGGGTTCATTTGAAGAACGTGTATAAACTAGATGTGGAATATTATGTTGCATTAAGAAGTAAGGTGGAGAAAGTGTATAGCCACAATGTTGATGAACTTTGGCACAAAAGACTTTGCCATTTGCATCATGGCGCCTTGAAGGTTATGCAACAAATAACCACCGGCCTCCCCAAAGGAGCACTTGAGTAGCAAGATGTATGCAAAGGATGTACCTTAGGGAAGTATGTAAAATACACATTCCATGCTTAGGAAAACAATGCACATGCATTCTTGGAAAGGACCTACTTTGATGTCTGTGGACCTTTCTCGACAGCCTCCACCGCTAGACACAAATATTTGTTATTTTTATTGATGACTTCTCAAGGAATTATTGGATCTTGTTCATGCGGAATAAAGATGATACATTCTCCAAGTTTGTAGATCAAAGCACTAGTTTAGAAATAAATTAGAAATAATGTGAAGGCTCTTAGGAGCAATAATGGAGGTGAGTATGTTTCGAATGAATTCAAAAAAAATTGTGTGAAAGAAGGAATTCAAAGAGAGTTGAAAGCACCCCACAACCCATAGTAGAATGGGGTGGCTGAGAGAAAGAATCGTAGCATTATGGGAGTTTTGAGGGATATGTTGTATGTCCAAGGATTACTTATGCATTTATGGGTTGAGGCATGAAACAAATAGTCTATTTGCATAACTAGAGTCCTCACTGGATTCTTGGTATAATTACACTGAAGGAGGCTTTCTCAAGAAGAAAGTCAGATGTGTCACACTTCAAGATTTTTGGAGCCTTTGTTTACTACCATGTCTCCAAAGAATCAAGGAATAATCTTGAGCCGACAGTAGATTTGGGGGTGTTTGTGGGTTACATAGAAACTCCTCACAACTACTGTGTGTACTTACCTTCCCTCATAATGACAATTATGCGAAGGGATGTAAATTTTGATGAGGAGAAAGCGATGTGGTGTTCTCTTGAGAAGGAGCTTCAAATACTACCAGAAGAGGAGTTTTTAGCTCCAAAGGAGGAGCCTTAGGAAGTTTTGGAGAAGTCACAAGTAGAGGAGTAGAGAGCGGAGACAACCACTCAAGGAGAAACATCCATAGAAGGCAGGAAAAGAACCAAGGAAGTTGATAGCCTTGTGCCAGATGTAAGGGAGAATGTGGGAGCTGCTTCAAATTTGCACAGGAAAAGAAAGTCACCTAAGAGGTACACTAGCTACATGGCTATAATGACTAGGCTAGTAGAGACTAAGCCATCCTCTTTCGAGGAAGCAGTAGAGAAAATTGTATGGGTTGATGCAATTGTCGAAGAGTATGAATCCATTATAAAGAATAGTGTTTTGGAAGTGGTGCCAAGACCAATAGATAAATAAATTGTGGGTTCAAGATAGATCTTCAAGGTTAACCATGCAGAAAATGGAAGCATAGTGAAGTATAAGGCTAGATTTGTAGCCAAAGGATTCTCTCAAGTTGAAGGAATTTACTACGATGAGACCTTTTCTCCTTGTTGGGTGATTTAATTGTTAGTTAAATTACTTGTCATTAAATTGTCAAACCCGGGGTTCGTGAACTTTTGAAGAGGAAATTCGAATTTGAGTCTTGGAGGGAAAATATGACTGTCTTGGAATCTTCAAATATGCCTACACATGTCACAAAACTCATCCAACTTTTATATATGAGTACATGTTATTTTTATAATATTTAAATATAAATTCACTAAAAATACCAAAATAAATGTATTGGAAAATCATATGCCTAAACCCATATTTGATCATGAAGATGGTCTTGGTGCATGATTATAGAGCTGTGGAATATGGAAAATTTTAAAGCAAAGTGAAAGAAAAGAGGGTGAAATGAATGATATTTTGGAGACCCAACACTCCTGTAGCAAGGTATTCATCCATTAGAGAAATTATTTCTATAGTTGCGCAAATGGAGTGGAAGATCCACTACATGGATGTAAAACTAACATTTCTCAATGGAGTTATTGACGAAGAGATGTACATCAAGAAACCATAAGTTTTTGAAACTTTTGAGTGGGAGTCTCATGTGTGCAAACTCAAGCAAGTGTTATATAGTCTCAAACAAGAACCTTATGCTTGGTACACCAGGATCGACAACTATCTCATTGTTTTGGGCTTCACCAAAAATATAATTGATGTAAACCTCATCACATATTGATAGAAGGTAAATTTCATTATTATTGTCTTATATGTTGATGATTTGATTTTAACTAGTGATGAGAAACTGATCAAAACTTGCAAGGGAATTTGACATGAAAAACATGGATCTCATGCACTACTTCCTCGAGTTGGAAGTATGGCAAGGCGATGGGGAACTGTTTGTGTCTCGAGGAAATTATGCAAATGAGATACTTCAGATATTTCACATGGAGAGTTGTAAACACATGGAGACACCTCTAGTGACCAACTGGAGGAAAGAGGATGCCACTTCAGGTGAGGAAGAGGATGCTACCTGTTGACGCTCAATTGTTATGATTAACAGTTGAGCACCACATTGAATTGTCACCCAGGAGTCTTTTTATTTCAAAGGTGACTGCGTACTGTATGTACTTTAATTTTGAAAGCATTAAAAGCTGTAGTAAAACAAATCTAATTCTTATCAAACGCTTACTCTATGTTACAACAGTTTTTAAACTATTGCAGAAATGAAATGAAATTGAGTAGAAGTAACAAATCTGCAGAAAAACGATGGCTGTTGTAACAGAGGACCAGGACCCTGTCCTCGGAATAAGGACGCCCAGCACCTGCCTCTGTGATTAGTCACCAATGCACACCAAAATCCTATTCACTGGTGACACACTTCTCACAGCGCCAATCGATTAAAGGAACAGTGTATCAGCAAAAGGAAAAATACCAGAAGCAAGGCTAAACACATGCAAAATTAACACACTTAACAGGAAATGAATGGGTGAATCTTGTGAAGAAGGCGGGCCCTGTCCCTTTCACAAGATTCCCCGGCACACAAATACTAAAGTGGAATGCTCAGAACAAAACTTTATTCATCTGCCAAGAGTTTAATTACAACAGAAGTTCTAGCCTTCAGCATTACAACGATTCAGTATCACACACTAGCTTTTCAGCTGTAGATGTCTCCTCTTTATAGAGGAGACATCTATTGCAATAGATTGTTATATATTTTAATTCTTCTGTAAAAATAGGAAATTAATTCTTGTTACATCATACTATTACAACCATGTATTATCTTTGTCATCCTCGGTTAATCGGTTCTTCCAGCTATTGCAAAATGGATGATCTTCATCTATTTCCTCGGATTCCTCATGCTATCTTCGGTTACTCTGCTGTTGTTGCTGATTCGGTACATCTTAACCGTCCTTGAAAATACTTTGTGTTGTTCCTGATGTTCCCGCGTCTGTGGATGGATTGACTTGATCCTGCTTTATCATCATCGACCGAGTATAATCTTGCCAGCTTCGGACAGTTGTTGTTGCAAATTAAGACCTTTCCCACTTTAGTCAGTGGCTGCTTCTGGTGTTGCAGCAACTGCACAGTTGCTGTTTCTGGTGTTGCAGCAACTGTGAGTCATGATTCCGTAGACTTTGAACAATTCCAATCAACTGTCAGCGGCTTAGCTAATTAATTGTAAAGATAGCATGAATATGTGTTGAATAATTAATCATATAGCAAATGAGGAGAGTTACTTCATACCTTGGGATGATGAGTTCAAGAATGATATCAAGGGTTTCAATTCATAGGTAAAAAGAGTAATATCATAGGCAAAATGTAGGGTCAAAAATAGACAATTCAGGGTCCTAACATCCCCCCCAACTGAAAGGGTTGCATGTCCTCATGCAACTTTTAGTTTGAATCTGAGTCGGAGAACTGGGATGAACAGTGTAGGTTGCTGATAGAGTAGCTTGAGAAGGCTTTATCCGACCTACTTCTGAATCCCTGAACATTCTGTATTTGCTGCCATGCTGCTACCTCCTCCTTCTTGGTTAATTTATAATGAGCTTTGTATTTCCGACCCGGTAACCATAAGAGAGGAAAATGAAAATGGTAGCCAATCCATTTCTCCGCACAATTTTCCATACATTTAACATAAAAAGGTATCCGTGAGATCGCTACCTGGAGATTAGGGGGATTGTAGGGGTGGTACTCCTGTCTTTCTCTGGGACAATGTTCCCAGAATAACTTATTTGCTTCAATAGCCAGTGCCCCTTTTGTTTTCACATAATGCTGGTAGTCTTGCAAAACCCCTGCCTGTAGCTTCTTCATATGGTCAGCCAATTCTGGATTACTTACATAATTCCGATGTTGTGCAATGAAAGAGGCTGGATTGTGTGGTTCATTTCGAATCCACAGGAGGCAATTGCTCTCATTATGTTCTGCCGACATGTAGGCATTTTTCCAGGTTAATTGATTAGCTAGAAAAGAGATAAATGCTCTTAATTGAATATCACCAACAACAGGAAGTATATTCATCGCTCTATCTTCAGGCATAGCCTCATTGTGAAGATAGAGCTCACAAAGTAGGTTTTGATCGTTATGTGGTGCGTCCTTGAATGTTGCAATAAACTGTTCATGTGTATTAACTTGGTACGGTCTTCCATCTCTTATTGCTTTTATTTGTAAGAATGCCAGGCATTCTCTCAAAAATACTGCATAGTTAAAAGAGGGCTTTCTTGTAGCCAATATCCTCTGAAGCAGATCAAAAGCACGGGATAGCCTAGCTTTTACCTCCTTATTTTCTTTATGTTGGGCTCCAGACTGTTCCAATGCATCCCAATTTCTATATGCGTGACTGAACCAGAGTGACTTCTGCTGTTGGAATGCCTTTCCTTGTGAGAGTTCATATTCTCTTTTCCATGTATCCTTTAGCTGCTGAAAGCTAGAGGTCTCAGTGTGAGTATTTTTGACAGAAGGAGTTTCAGTTTGTGAAAAGCATCCTTGACACAGTGGAGTCCAGTGACTTCAGTCTATGCAAATGCTTCCTTGACATAATGAGGTTCAGTGACTTCAGTTTGTGAAAAGGCTTCCTTAAAGGATCTCTGTTCTACAGTAGTTTGGGTGGGCCGTAGTGGTACCATGTCTTCCTCCATAGCTGTTGAAAGGCCTGCTGCTTCTCCTGTGACAACATGCTGTTCTTTTTTTGCTCCTGCAGCTCCTGCTGGTTCTTATGTAACAACAGGCTGCTGTATTTCTTCTTTTACAGCTTTTGGAAAACCTGCTTGTTCTTGTGTAACAGCAGGTTTTTCTCTTTCTATTCTTGCAACTCCTGCTGGTTCTTGTGTGACAGCAGGTTGTTGTATTTCTTCTGTTGCTCTCCCTGCTGGTTCTTGTGTGACAGCAGGTTGTTCCATTTTGATTACAACAGCAGGTTTCTCTGTAGCAGCAGGTGGTGGATTAGCTTCATTCATTAGGACCTGTATTACCTTATATGCTGCTTCAGTGTATAATTCTCCACATTCACTGCACGTGTACTCATTATACTGACTCTTTTCTTTTACCGTTGCTACCCGTGCTAGGAAGTGAAGATTATATTCATTCTGGTAGGCTTCCTTGACCATTATTATCTCCTGTTGATAATCTTTAATATGGGATTTTAAAAACTTGATTTCTTCCTGCAGGGAAGCTATGGTAAGCGGGGCTTGCGTGCCTGCAGGCTCTAGTGGATGAGAGGATTGTTGTTCCGTGTTCATTTGGGCATCTGCATCCCCAACAGGTGGTTCTTGTGTATCACCTGTTGGATCAGTGG